>JAZAYU010000268.1:409397-550668 GCA_038501625.1 Corbicula japonica | reverse complement strand
ATCTAAACGAAATGAAAATGGCTTTGTTGCTGTTGTTGAATTTCATCATAGACTTTCGGCGTATTGCTATCTTACGGAGTAAACAAGATGTCAGAGTTATATTTTCCGCGGATATTATCAATATGAGAGATGCTTAAGATCCTTATAGAAAATTGATTGCTTGCCTGAAACGGTCAGATGGCCAAAGTAAGTCATTTTCATAAATTTGTTTTGATCGCTGATAACGCGGATGAATAGTGATTCGGCTATGTTATATAACTAGTTATATATCGAAAATATATAACGGATGTTATTACACTCCCACACCGGAAGGTATGTGATAAAATTGCTTATAATCTAAATTTACTGACTAGCATGACACAATGATCATAATTATCGGTAGATTAATAATTTTGTCACGTGACTGTGTGCCATCATAGTGATAAAGTATCATAATTTTAAATCATTACATTACATTTATCTGTCAGATTAAACTCAATGTATTCACTCGTTACTCAATTATCAGTTGTATATGAGTTATTTGTTCTGTTCAATGTTCAAATAATTACTGCTACTTTAATGAAGTTTAAAGCGTCAAACATTTTAAGCTGATAAACTTAAAGGTAAGTGTAATTTGTTTTGCATAAGTTTTAATTCTTTCAAAGAAAAAAATAAGTTAGAAGTTATTGGGTAAAATAATCGTTAACAAATCCAAAATATCCCGACCTGTACCTGGTAAAGAGTTAAAACTCCAAAATGCGATAAATTTCGACAGTTTCAGCTCCACAAAAGACCTAAGAGTAAAGAGAAAAGAGTCAAAAGAGCTAAACAACACACCAATCAGACTCGATCCGACTAAACAAGATTGTTGTCTCGGGACCAAGTATTTTCCCAATTTTAGGTTTTGGTATTGAAACCAC
Source organism: Corbicula japonica (assembly GCA_038501625.1). Taxonomy (NCBI): domain Eukaryota; kingdom Metazoa; phylum Mollusca; class Bivalvia; order Venerida; family Cyrenidae; genus Corbicula; species Corbicula japonica. Next base: position 549,769 of record JAZAYU010000268.1, on the reverse strand, counting down.
ACACATTTAAACCGGCCGAAATATTACTTTAGTCATTTTAAAAGTTCTATAAAACATAGTACATAAGTATCGTGCTCAACGACCATAAAATGTCTTAACTGATAACGACACTTCCCGAATGTACGGGGAGACCTTTTTAAGCCGCCACAGGGCACAAACAACGCTATTATGATATTGAAATTGATAAGAAGGGAACTTTAAAAGCCACTAAACATGACCAATATGAAAATATTGCAGGCTCTGTTTGATTAAGCCTGTTCATAATCAGTTTTAGAAATGCATAGTACTGCACACGCCAGCTAGCCCCGTGTTAAGCGCAACTCAATATTTACTCAAATAAACAGTACAATGTTGATACATACCAAACGATGGAATGCATATGACGGTGAACATGACACCTTCAATGCGATATTTTAACATTAATTTAATACTATTCAATGTCAAGCGGCGTATGGCCCCCAGATAAAACGATAGGTTTGCCATAAGCGACAAAACAATGGGCGGAACTGAACAGAATAACATTTTGACAGGGGATGTGAGAATATAAATTATGCATTTCACAGACAACGTCAGGGGAGAAATTAAAAAAAAAGTGGAAGTATATCCTTGAGGTGATTGAACAATATCCGAATCCAAACTGGAATATTGAAACCACCAATCATTTAACCGACCGAAATATTATAACAAATTTAAAGAAGTTTTATTTAAAAGTTCTATTACCATAACATATAAGCATCGTTCTCAACGACTTTTAAAGAAAGTATGATAACAGAACTTTTTGAATGTACGGGGAATATTTTACAGCCGCCACACGGCAAACACAAGATTTCTCCAGAAACATTCATTAGCTCTGAAACCGCTGTCACCGTCGTTCAACCAAACAGGTAAGCATAACGATCAACTGTAGATGGGTTTATCACCAGCCATGAAGAGTGTTGTCGAATATCATGTTGGTAAGCTCTTTTTTGAATTAACAGATTATTTTTATGAATAATGTGGAGCAATTGATATTGTCTTTAATTATCCTAAGATTATAAAATAAATCTCCATAAAAACGGCGGTGTAATTCTGCAATATAGGTTTTAAACTGAACCTGTATTTTTGAATTACATATCGGTATCGTCATTAAAACTTACAAAAGGTTTTCCTGAATTCGTGATACATATACCGATAACACTGTTTTAAATGTTTTGTTGTAATGCAAAACATAAGTTGATTTTTACCGTTACGGCGCGTGTGGGCTCCCAGGTAGAGGTAATATCATTTTAATAAGCCGTTTAAGTTTCAACCGGTTAAACGGTTATACCAAACAGATTATATTAAATTATTTATAATTTATACATTTTGAAAACAATTAGGCAGCATACAACATTTTACAATAAAAAACATCCAATGCCTGCTAATTTAAGCGGAAACATGTAAATCTCTACATTACAATTTGGCGAGATAAGTTTAGATGATAAACGTCTAACGAATAAAATTGTGTTGCCTTTGATTGTAAATAAAACAACGATGTTTTTAACTTTTAATAAAAGTGTAGAGCTAAAAAGAACAATATCTTTTCAGCTGATGAAACATCAACCATGATCACTCTACATGACCCCTGTCATCGTGTTCTTGCTGATTTTACTCCAGTTGCTCTGGTCTCGGTAAGATCATTGAGTACCCGCCCTTTGACTTTGCAATGCTATTAAATTCTTATGTTTATATGTTTGTATGCTTTTTCATGCAACATTGTTGAGCTGATGGGTGGATGGGAGTTATTTCACCAAGACAATTTGTACTTGTTTTGTGATACGAGAACCTGTTGGGGCAAGTGTGAGGTTGGTGCACCCTAGAACCTGGTTTAAACCCCCAGTGGCATTTTGTTTTGCCACTGACTGTTCCAAGGTGGTAACCCCTCTGGTTCTCACTTTCGTTATTTGTTTGTGGCGTCCATTATGAAACTAATTATTGTAATACCATGCTCTCTTTTCCTCTCTACTTTTTTGCTGTGTGGGAAGGCTGTGTATGCTGGATGTGGCCATTCCTGATATGCATATTTCATTTTTTCTACAAGAACACGAATAGCAGTAGCAGCTTGTTGGAGCAGTTATAAATGTGAAGACAATAGCTCAAAATATAAATTAAACAGTTAAAAATATTAGGATAATTGTTCAAAATTCAGAAGTTGAAATGGCTGGTACACACCGGGGTAAGTTATTCTTCATTTCCCGGGTTAATTATAATAATAAATTGCATTACTGACCCAGTAGCATTGAACAGGTTTTTCCCAACATTTTACAATATATGTAGTTATACTTATATAACTTAAAATAAAGTTGTTTGATAAAATTAAATTTCATTTTTATAAATTTTGATATAAAAATATATAATATGTTTATTGAAAACTGTATGTTTGTATGATGTATTATACCATTTTTCAATTAAAGATGTACTTGATACAAACGGAGACTGAAAGCTTTGTTTGTCAAAATCAAGGAGCAAAGAGAGAGCCAGGGAAGACCCAGTAAGTTTTCTTTCATGCATCTGCTAATGTCAAAACCACTTCATTGAACATTATTAAGACCACATTTGATCTACATGTTAAACAAGGTGTAAAGTAGCCTTGTGTGTCATGTGTTCTCCCTATTTTGTTTCTAAAATCAAATCAGTGATCAGGTAACAATCTAAGGTTTCTAATCTCGGTAAAGTTCTGCCCATTATTTTCTCATTTAGATCAAACCTGTTCTGTTATCAAGGAACAATATGCCACACTCATGGAATGATGTTTTTTTGAAAATGCGGCATTGAAGGTTCCATGATCAGCGTCATTTGCAGAGGCCTGTTCGATGTGAATAAAAAAACTGTATTGTTGACTTGTGTATATACTGAGTTGCCGGTGCTAGGCGGCAAGAAAAGTAAGATAAATGTATTACCTTTACTGATCTTATAAAAGTAAAATATGCATATTATGAGTTTTCACACTCATAAAAATCAGCCTCCCCAAGCAGCGAAAAAGAAAAGAGGAAAAGAGAACATGTGTTTATAAGTATATCAAATAAGTCTCTAGCTCAGTGGATAGAGCATCGGACTGTCAATCCAGGGGTCGTGAGTTCGATCCCCAGCCGAGGCGGGAAAAATTTCTCCGTGACAATTGAACTCGGACATTGCGTCTGAGAGTCATTTGTCCCTCACCTCTGATTCAAGTGAGGAAGCAGTCAGTCGCTTGCGGAGAAATTGGTTAGTACTGGTTAGAGACCCAGGAATACCGGTTAGGTGGACTGACCGCCGGGATATAACCAGAAAGGTGTTGAAACAAGGCGTTAAACCCCAAACAAACAAACAAACAAATCAAATAAGTCTCCACAAACAATTAACGAAAAAAAAGAACCCTTGGAGTGACCGCATTGGAACAGTCAGTGGCAAAAATATTTGAGAATGGGGATTAAAACTAGATTCTAAGGTGCACTAATTTCATACTTGCCCTAAAGGTTCTCTAAATAACAATTTCGTTCATTTTTATTAAAAAAGGTCACACCTTTTATATACAACATCAAATGCCTTAATGACATATTATGATGAACGAACTTCCGTGGTCAAAATCTGAATGAGCAATGAGAATAAACTTGAAGTAAACATAAATGAATGTGAAGCAGTGCGAATCCAAATAATACACTTCCGTTTACGCGTGTGAATAACACCATTATATATTCTGTAGATGATTACAACACATCCATTCATATAGAGAACGTGAATAATACCATCAAATTCTCTTTAGATGATTTTAACACACCCCTTTACGCAGGTAAATAAAACCATCAAATTCTCTTTGAATGATTCGAACACAGCCATACGCATGTAATTAACAGCACTGAGTTCGCTTAAAATGGTTCAAACACACCCATTTACGCATGTGAATAACACCAACAAATTCTCTCTAGATGATATGAACACACCCCTTTAAGCATGTGAATAACACCTTCAAATACTCTCAAGATGATTCGAACACAACCCTTTACGCATGTGAATAACACCTTCAAATACTCTCAAGATGATTCGAACACAACCCTTTACGCATGTGAATAACCTTCAAATTCTCTCAATATGATTCGAACACACCCCTTTACGCATGTGAATAACACCAACAAATTCTCTCAATATGATTCGAACACACCCCTTTACGCATGTAAATAACACCTTAAAATTCTCTCAAGATGATTCGAACACACCCCTTTACGCATGTGAATAACACCTTCTAATTCTCTCAAGATGATTCGAACACACCCCTTTACGCATGTGAATAACACCTTCAAATTCTTTCAAGATGATTCGAACACACCAATTTACGCACATGAATAACGCCCCTTCAAAGTTTTTTTCAGATGATTCGATTATTGGTTTGAACATTTTAAAATGGTCAAACCAATGTTCGAGTCATCTAAAGAGAATATGATAGTGTTATTCACATGCGTTAAGGATGTGTTCGAAATATTTTAGAATGAATTATACAAAAGTTATTATCTATAAAACATTTCCAAGGATAACGATTGTGATTTCACCAACACAACTGCAACAATATATACTCAGCAAATATAAAAAGTACCCACTTTTTATGCTTATATTCTCATAAGCATATTTTCATTTAATTAGGAACACTTTGAAAGGTATTAAATTAATAAATCTTAGTTGTTTTTAAATTTAACTGTTCGTAAACATAATCTTCCACACCTAGACCTGAGCAAATGCCCATCAGATGACAATTAAGAACTGTTTCAAAGACACTATATCTTCAATTGAAAGGGAGGTAATTGGAAATGCTTGGGATTTCTAGCGTTGTTTATCGAGGACGAGTTGTTTTACTAATGAATGTTTGTGCTTTTATTGACATTAAGAGCTGGAGAAATTGATTTGATTATAATAAATGTTATATTGTTTATGAATCACTTACTTCTTCCTAAAACCCTAACATTAGAAAAGGAAAAGATAACTTAGTTGTGACTGCAAATTTTCAAGAACATTTTTTTCTTTGTAAAGATTACAGAAATGCATATTTGTTCAAAGAAAAGATTTTCTGTTTTGTTCTTTTAATTTACAAAATTACAGATAGAAAAGTGGGTACTTTTTATTTTTGCTTAGTTTATATACACTACTGTAAGCATCATTGCCTATGCAACTGGAAACTTTAGCATAGATAAATGCTAATCCTTTCTTGTTTAGGCCTATTTGTGTCTTGTAAATGTATTATTTAGTTTTTCTTTTTCAAACAAAAAAGTAAAGTATATTTTATTTTCTACGTTTCTCGAAATGTTACACGTCTATCTTACTTTGATTATAAAAAAGAAGCATGCCTAATATGTTGTTATTTAAAAAGAACGAAATTTGTGAAATTGGTTATTTAACAAAAAAAGTGTACACGCATTTATTATACTGCAAATAATTTCGCTCGAATTTGATTGGATAATTTGCCGTTGATGTATATCCGTATTTACGGACCACCCGCGGCTCGGGAAATATGACACCCTGACCGGCAATATATCCTCACACACCCTGTTAAGGAACTTAATAACTAGTATATAATATCTATCAAACAGTCGTTTAAAAAGATGAATTGTAAAAATATTTCAGAGATCGATTTTTTTTTTCAGCCGCCACGCGCCACTAAAGTATACCACTTAAAAAAGAAAAGTTTGCGAATATTAGTTTGTAAAAAATATTTTTAATTAAAATACAGGTCGAAAATCAATAATTTTTCGTATATATTAAATAGAATAGTCAATAGCGTGATTTGCAAAGTTGACTTGTATGATTCTTTGCACGTCTCTGATTGGTCAAAAAATGAATTTTTATATAGAAAAAGGACTGCACCGTTCGTATTATTTTAATTTCGCCTTCTTGTATTATCAGCGTAGTAGGAATACCCGGCCAATTGAAACGTTTTGCATTAAAAATTTTGTGAATACGCCGTAAAATATTCAAATCGTCCCTGATCCAAAGTCTATTCTTGAAATTGTTGTTGTTGTTTTTTCGTCAGAATTAATAACGCTGGTGGTTTGATACTGTTTGTGACGATCTCGGTTTCATTGTATTTGACACCCTTTTCTTAAACAGTGATCCTACATCTTCTCTGAATTTCTTACCGCTTAAAATGTAAACGTAAAAATTCAGCGCCGAATTAGACTCCAAAAGAAACAAAAATACATCTTCAAGTACGAAATACATTTGTTGCGAAAGATAAGATTTAAACACAGGGAGCATGCGCAGTGGTACCATGGTTATAATGAACGTTACATTAGCGGCGATAACAGAAGCTGTAACGGATAGATTTCGTTTTCGTGTGTTGCCTCCATATCTGGCTAATGCAGTTTTCCTTAACATTTGGGAAACGATAACAACACTTCCAAAAATTATAAACAATAAAGGGAAAACCCCTCCGATTGTGTAATCAATCCAAGACAAAATTCCAACACCGTCTGGAACTTTATCTACAAGAACCGGAAAGAAATCGTCCACGACCGTTATATCAACTAGTACGAAAAACATCACACTGTTAAGTATGACTTGCGTAACAACAATCACAAGTATACACAACCTCGCTCGGTTAACAGAACAAATAGTTTTAATCGTGAATGGCAACATAAGGCAGATTGTCCGCTCCATAGTGATCGCCACAAGAATCCAGGACGACACGCCAACAAGGATAAAACCTGACATAATCTTATAGAGCCAAAGGGTCTTGTCTGCGCTAATATAAACCATCTGGAACTCATTCATTAAGAACCTTTCAATTGTTTGCACGATTGTAAATACTAGGTCGGAAACTGCAAGCGCTATGAAATAAGCGGAAGTCGACAATGACCGGTTCTGCTTTCTTGCCATCACAATTATAATCATAGTGTTTCCAAACACAGACATGAGGATAATCACAGGAACAAGCTTTCCAAACACGTCTAGAACATCTGAGTAGGACTTTGGCAGATCGAAGTAATCGTACCCGTCATAGTCGAATTTAACTGGATGACTCTCCGAGCTGTTTACATCGGCTGTGGCGTTCGTGAAATTCCTCATTATAATTCTAAAGGTACCAAACAAAATATCAAAACGATAATAACAATTTAAAGAATAATGCCTATAAAACATTTCTGTAACAACTTTAAATATTAAAAGTAAAATAAACGGAAAGGAAATAGTTATATATGTATCAGTTTCTTTTTATTTATGTCATCGTGCTATCGCTGATATCCAGGTGCTTTGATCTCGGACCTTCAGTACCCACCGTAATTGCTTAAAATGCCATTTTAGAGAGATATGGGCAGATGGGCAGTTTATTATTGTTCCAAATGTATCTGGCGTCCATTTTAAATTACTAGTGACATCATCAACGTGTGTGCACAAATTGTTTTTTCATGTTATTATTGAATAATTTAACGGAATCATTTTCTCAATAAAACGCACATAAAATACTTAAACCTTTAATAATAACGATAATAATAATTTTTTATTATTATATGAAAAACATAATCTTATATTAAGTTTTTCTAAATTTAGTATTAACATTTTGTGTATAAGAATTGACAAACATGTCGGTGTTCGTGATTTAAAATGGCCGTTCAAGAAGCATTAATAAAGCAAATTCAGACCGCCATAGTTCAGCAATCATGTTACTGGTGTTAAGAAAATTTTTAGAACGATGCATGTACGTGCAAAATATTTGTCCTGAATTCCACTTTAGCGAAATGAGAACCGGAGTAATTGTTAATTAATTCCAAATATAAATGTACTTACGTGTTTGGATATAATTTCTAAAGATTAGTGTCTTCCTATGAGATTTTTAATTTTCTATTAGTAAGTTTATTATAAAGTAATTAATTACTTGTTTTTCCTTTTGCACTAAATTAGGCGTCTGTCTTAAATAATAATACTTTTATATGTCATTTGGATGCGCAATGGTACCGGGAAAGAAATATTTATAGCAAACGTATCTCGTATCCTCTTTCAGGGGTCGTTCAATGTATAGTTTTTTTATTGTTTAAGTGAAATATCAGGAATTGCTATGTCCAGAAGACACGCTCTTTTCTCACAGCAATGAAGCAGAGAGAAAAAGAGAACTTGCTCTCTGAATATAACCGGTTATTCCTGATATGCAATAATCGAAAATAAATATTAAAAAATACGTTAAATGAAAATTAAACACCTTGAACTGTAATATATCAAAACATTAATTCAGACAAAAACATTGTACCTACATGATACGCATTACTTAGTGAACGTCCTTTGTTCTGACTAGCATCAAGTGTAGTCGAAATCTATTTGTATAGCACTTATATCACGATATAATCAAATTTCGTGAAAAAACGAAGACATATAACACGAAGACATATTACATATAGGGTAATCTAAACCTAAAATTAATTTATTACATTCAATCACACATTATCAAATGCGACAACAAGTAGATGAGTAAAAACTTGCACCTATAGTTACCAAAATTACAAGTTAATATAATTAAGATTTCACGAATAACGAAGTATTTTATCGCGTTACTGATACATAAAACTGTAAAATGTCCATGGACTGTGTTTGAACTTTCACTTTTGAAGCAATTTGATCAAAAGTGGAATATTCATAATATTATTAGGAAACAGATTTTCACCACATACATGTAGCAATATCATAGTATAACTATATGAAAAGGAACTTGGAAAGCCACAGAGAACGACAAACTATGAAAATACTGCAATCTCAGTTTGATTGGATCTGTTTATTGGCAGTTATGGAAATGCATTTTACTGCACACGCCTCCTAGCACAGGGTTGAGCGACTGACTTTCGATCGAAAATATCAACAAAAAAAGCATAAGACATGTTATAAAATAGGTTGAGCAATTGACGCCTTTGAAACATTAGTAGGGGGTTGGTGCACCATAGAACCTGATTTGAACCCCCGGTGGCAATTTGATTTGCCACTGACCGTTCCAAGGCGGTTACCACTAGGGTTCTCATTTTTGTTTGTGGTGTCCGTTATTAATGTGTTTATATTATTAATGCTCTCAATTTCTCTTCGTTTTGACAGTGTGGGGAGGCTGTGCCTGTGTGCTCTGAATGTGGTAATTCCTGATGGGCATATTTCACTTTTTATTTCCTGGTATGAATAAAACAAGCTTATCGAGAATCGGTATTCCTTTCCTTCTTTCATAGAAACTTCTATTAACTCTTCATCCCTGCCTCCGTCGTGCTGACAGAAAGGTAAGCAAAGCGATCAGCTTTATATGGGTTAGGCACCAAGACTGCCGGGCTTTGTAGAATATAAAATTGTTGGCATTGTTTTGTAATTACAGATGGTTCATTCAAATTACCGTGATAAATAAACATATTGCTGTTTGGTTTCTTAACAGGGTATGAGAGGATATTATGCAGGTCAGGGACTCAAATATTACTCGAGACGCTGACATTATCACTTTCACAATATTTCTTTAAAGGTCATTCCAAGTGGCTTATAACTCCGCTGGGAAAGTTAATATTATCTGTATAGCCTCATTTTCAACCTCATTATTACAGGTTTGGTGTAAATATTAGACGGCTTCAATTTATGTAGTTACGAATTCACTATTCAATCGAACATGGGTACTAAAACTTGCAGACATGAGAATAAAAATAAAGATAAAAATGTAAAAATGTACACCTGACAGTATTAATTTTATCTATCATAGTAGTATTCATGTATCATAACATACTATTACATATAGAGAGAAATGGACACAGAAACTTAATGAACATTTCGACCTTATTTTAATATTTAATTTTGCAAGTAGACGAATTAAGACCGTTTGGATTTTAAACTCATACCTTACATAGATATCAAGATTATACTTAAATTAAACAATAATTTCCGAATTCTCGAAAATAAAGCTTCAATTCTTCGGAAAATCTTTTTTCCCGCCATATTTACAGTCAGAACGCTTCTTCTTCTGATTTTCTCTTCCGCCGGAACCTCTCTGCTCAGAAGTAGGTCAAATAATACGGTCAGACGAGGGTCTTCTTGGCCGAAGATTACAAAAATAAGAATGGAAATCAGTCTCGAATCTCCAGCTATGAATAGGCTGATATTGCCTTCGGTCTTCATTCGGCCAATCAGATGCTTGACATTTGGAGACTGGTTTCCAGTCTTTTGTTTTTTATATTTTTTTACTTTTAGACCTTATCCGATAATTCAAATCGCTTAATTCGTCAATGTTTGCCATAAGATCGTGCATGGATAAATAAACAGAATATCACGTGACTGTCTTTTTATTTAAAATCAGGAACAGTTTTTTCAAACAATTTTCTGTTTTCGCAAAATAGTTTATACCATGCAATAATTCTTTTTTATGTTTTTGTATTTCGGTAAAATATCAGCGAATTTCTTTAAAAGATTGGCGTATTTCAAGATGTTGTGTGCATGTGTCTTATGCCTCGTTTTCTGGGCAGAATGGGAAATGGGAATATTGTGTCAAATATATAGGGACAATAAACAGTAACACGGTCGTGTTAAAAGTATGATATCTAGTTCAGGACTGAGAAAATAAATATACGAATTATCACAGTAAACGTTAGTTTTAAACATATGTTTGGACGAAATAAATATGTAAACAAAATTAGAACGCTTAATCGGCGCCGAATACAAAAAAGTGAATTATGCATATATCAAGAAGGGCCATATCCAGCAGACACAGCCTCGCCAATTTACCTCCAATTAACAAAAAAACGTGTTACATAAAATACATATCTTGCATTTTGGCAAAAAATTATCGAGACGTTCATACACGTGTCTGTTGCAAATTTACAGTAGCATGTAATCCACATTGTCTTCGTTTTTATATATGACTTCCAGATTTAAGGTGGCAACATCGCCTTGGATTGTTTTACGCTTTATACAGTTAAATCTTGTCGATCTTGTCGACCAGACATTATTAAGCCTGTATTATTCGGAAATTCGTAAAACTCGAATTTATCATGTTTTCTCTCATATGCTTTTAGACGACACCTTGATCAAGTTCGTTCATTTAGTTAGCAATGCCCCATTTAGTCTCAATCATTCAGACGCTCTGATTTCGCAATGGCGATCAGTACGTCTGAAGACATTGTTCGTTTAAAAAAATCAGACACTCCAAAACGAGGCTTGTAATTAAGGCATTAGTATGGAACGGCGTTGTTGTCTTGTGAAAATTATTTTTTAGACTGTCGCCTTGTCAGCTGGAAATCAATAAAACATAATTATCCTACGGGGGCACGCATTTTTTACTGCATTATTGCGCCCAAAGGCGCGTTCAAGTAAACTGAGGAAGGCATTCAATTTGATGTTAAGTGTTGCTTTGTTTTTGTGTTTGGCTGTAGAATGAAGGAATATTTTTCAGGTCAAACTAATTTTTACTGTTCTATCTTTTCTAAACGTATAAATAATAAACATACATAATTAGATTTATTAGATTTATTTATGCAAAGTTTGACTGAGCTGCATTTTTCCGTTAGAGAGATTTTGGTATTCTTCAATAACCGTACAATGACATGTATGTATGTATGTGTGTGTGTGTGTGTGTGTGTGTGTGTGCGTGCGTGCGTGCGTGCGTGCGTGCGTGCGTGCGTGCGTGCGTGCGTGCGTGCGTGCGTGTGTGTGTGTGTGTGTGTGTGGGTGGGTGGGCGTGCATAAACCTCCAACAGAGAACTGTCATAAGGAATAACAGCAACGACTGAGGACATAAGTGCCAACTGAGGGCGGTCTCAATTGGCAAATTTATAAAATAGTCTAAAAGTTCATAATTTTCCCCAAAACGAAAAAAAATGTTTAAAAATTTCAGGCTTCTGTTGGAGGTCACAAGGGCCAAGTGTATGGCCAGTGCGTGACCTTCAGAAAAATGCCATAATTTGCCGCTTTTACTTTCACACTACGACGATCTTTATTGGCGGTAAAAACGCACGGTGAGTACGGTTTATTGTTATAACATGCTTTATGGTGGCTTTATGGACAAAATGAGAACCTTGTATCGTAAATAGAGATGTTTTATGTTTAATATGGTAAAATTATTAACAGAAATAGTTCACTTTCATTGAATTTCGTAAATGTTTTGTGTTTTCGCGAGGTCTGGTTTTGTCAGCGGATGGGGTGAGGCAGAAGTCAAATCATCTTAAAAGTTGTATTTCTTAATTTAGTAATAGGCAGAAAATGTGGAACTCATGATGTGCACATGTAGGCTGAATCTGGTTCAATGACTGTTCAAAACAAAGTCTAAAGATATCCACACAGTTTCGACTATTGCTTCCAGGATATAAACATAAACATTATTGAGTCCTGGCATTCGCCAACTTTCTTGTCAGAAAACTCTGGCCAGATAATATTTCAGTACTGTAAGGGAGTATTTTGTCAATGTCTTTATTAGTGAAAAAGGCATATACTTTTCAGTTTCTGAAACGGTTAACAGAATTTTTTAAAAGACAATTAGACCGATCTTGCGTAGATCTACTGGTCGTTCTCTCATCTGAGAGCATATTTCTCTCATCCCTCGGTAAAGACACGAATCCGTGATGTATATCATAATTTGACATAAAATATCTTTTTGACATGATGTGCATGTTTTTCAACGAACATAAGTGTTCACTTGATATTTATCATTTAAATACCAGTATTGTAATGCTAGGTAGCCTATACCATTACAAAATTTCGTCTAATTCTTCTTACATATATTATCGACATGTATCAACAATGGCGGACTTCGGAAAGCAAGCTTAGAAAATATGGATCTCATATAGTTTTTCACCCTTTATGGTTACCAGACCGACCCTATTTGTTTGGCTCAACCCTGATATGTTTTACGTGGGTTCGAAAATTAATGAGTACGAAAACATCGTAACGTTTCGGGGACGAACAGAGCGACAACAACACAAACATGTTTAAGGAAATGAAAAGTTCCTGGAATTTTTTTCTAATTAGTTGAAGTATTGATTAATAATTGTTCACATTCATTGTAGTTATGGCTGGTTACCTGTCTAGAGGCAGGAGAGGGGTAAGTAAATGTGATTTATGAGTTTCATCTACACTGTTGCTTACAAAATCATGAAATGGATCAATAAAGTGGATGAAAAAATGTCTATGTTCAAGCTCATTTTTCTAGACGATTGAAAGTCATATATAAATAATAGTGCAAGGGTCAGTCGTAAAGTTTCCGAACTCGGCTTATTATTTTGATACTGCATGTTTTATAACCAAAATTGAAACAACAGTTGGGAAGCGGATATTTATTGAACTGCTGTAACAAATTTTAAAAGAAAACAAACAGCATACAATAAAATTACAGCACATTCTTACATGTTACCATTAACCAAACGGAGCACTTAAAGGCCCGGTCACACCGGCCGAGCGTTGCTGGAGCGTCCCTGGAGCGGTGAAAAAAATTCATCACCGCTCGTAACCGTTCACCACCGTTAAACAAAAGTTGGCCTCCGTTAAAGCAACGCCGTATACGCTCAGCCACCGCTGATGTCTCTCGAAGGGCCCTCCTACCGCTCCGAAAGTTTTGAGCTGCACAAAATATTGCGAGCGGTGAGAAGGGAAAAATGTTCCACCCAGGCAAAGTTCTACACCGCTCCACCAACGCCCAAGCAAAGTTTGGCACCGCTAGACACAAGTTCGTGGACGCTTGGGTACGCTAGGCCAATGCCAAGTTTTTTGAATGCTGCACCACCGCTGCTTCGCCAGCGTTGCCCGGGCGGCGATTAAACGTTGCAAAAACGTTGGTGGAGTGCTTATAAGCGTTTTACGAGCGGACACGGGGTTGTTGGAACGGTGTCGGGCGCATGTGCAGAACGCCGCTGTACCAAACGCTCGCATCACCGCTATACCAACGCTCGCTATCGCTAAACCAACGCTAAAGCAACGCCGGCTTCAGCGGTGCACCGCTAAACCAATGCCCGTGTTTTCGATTTTTTTTTCCATTTTGTGAGCGGTGACGAGCGTTTGGTCCACCTCCCTACCGTTCAAGGAACGCTCCAGCAACGTTTGGGCGGTGTGACCGGGCCTTTATACACCAAAAAAGACGTGATGTCATGTCTAACGTCAGTTTTTTTCTAAATAATCATCACATGCATTAACAGATCTCCGGTGTCTTTCCACCTACTTTTCAAACACATATTTGTTCCACGCCAGTTAGTATCCCAGGATATGTGCCTTTGTGGCCATCACAAGTTCTTGTAGGGATTTGAACACCGGCTTTGAAGCTCGCCGTTTAACCTTGGGAAGTACGCAAAATTCATGAGAGCCAGTTTTTTACTATATGGAGTATGCTGAAGATGCTCGTATCCAGGGAAGTCTATAGTCATATGTGTATCCTCGGGCCTGATGACTAATATAAACAGCTTGACTTAATTAAATCTTCTTTGTAAAGATGATAACTTGAAAAATGTAATACCTAACAAACATTTTAAGATGTTCAGTAATACAGACTGTATATGTCAAAGGTAACTAAAATCAATGAGTAAGAATTTCTCTATTAAAATTTAAAATAGTTAAATTTCAAAAAGTATGCAATTTATTAAATTTAAATGCAAAAAAAACATTTATATTTATTAAAACATTTAAGGTTTGTTTAACATGAACAAAATAACTCATACTTTAATATTACCAAGTATTAATATGATTGAATACATCATGCATATTTTATGATAACACTCTGGGAACTTTACGACTGACCCTCGTATACTATATTAATTTATACTTAATTACTTTTGAAATGGAATTGATTTGTTCATGTGACACTTGTCGTACCTTACAAGATGTATGTATCAAAAACATTTTGAGTAGAAATTTACTATTGAAAAAAGTACTTTAAGTAATATTTTAAGCAGCACTTGCCATCTTGTGACTCACACTACCAGTGCAAATGAAAATTTGAGTTTTTCGAAAAATAGCGGGTTGGGACAAGATTTAACTACATGAAGTAATAAAGTAATGAATACACTTCACATTAGTAAAATGAATTTCGGCCAAACAATGTAAATAAAGCTTTGAAATGGACGTTTGAAGTGACACGATTGACATTTTTTTGTAAATTTTGGTGATCGATTGTATTTTTTCGAAGTTAACGTTTTATCACGTTCATTTTATAACTCGACTAGCTCTATTTCTTGCTAGTCTAAGTATTTAAAGTAAAAGAATTAAATAATTACTCTTTATTAAATTTCTTACCCGCTTTTTAACCAGCTCCTTCGGCTATGTGTATAGTCAGCGCTATCGGAAGTAGGGTCGGACATTCGAGTGTACACTTTGAAATGGCTGCCTGATGATTGATTATATAACACTTGCAAATTGTCATTGTAATGTAATTTTATTAGTCTTGAAAAGTTTTAAAACCAATCTTATATGATCAGAAGTTGTAAAGTGATTGGAATGTTGGTGGCCATTGGGTGTGGTATGAAATACTTAAGGTTGACAGGCTTCCAGTCTTTAAGATGACTATGTTGAATGTGCCTAGCTGTACGAAATGTAAGCTGTAAGAAATTGAATACTAGAGATATAAATAGAAACACTTTTGCATGTCCAGTTGTGTCAACTTGTCCTCAGTAGGAGGTGATTCGGTTTGAACTGTTCTTGGTTGGACCTCATTTGTTCGGTTTGATAAAAAAAATCATGGTAATGCACATTCTTGTTCAGCATTAAATAAAATGTTCTGATGTTTGGTGTTGCAGCTGGACAGTCAAATGATAATGCAGATACTTCTGATGATGATTCATTTGATCTAGAGAATGTTCAAGCAGAGACTAAAATAGATACACTTATATCTGAACAGCTTTTTTTCTGAATGGAATTTCAGTCTGTAAGAAAAATCGCTGCCTGATATTTGAGTAGCATTCAATAAAAGTTTGATAAACAGCTGAGCATAGAAGAAGAAAATATCTAAATAACAGAGATGGCACTTTGAAAAGTCTTTTTTTCATGTTGTTGTTATGTCTCAACTTGGCCTCAATTGGAGGTTATTTGAGTTGAACTGACCTCATTTGTAGGTCATTGTAAATATTTGAAAAAGTCTTCATTGTTGATGAATGGTCTAGTTTGGAGTGGTGTTATCATTGTTTTAATAATTAACATTGCAGGTGGACAGTTTCCTGATGATGCAGGTCTTGCTGATGTTGATTCTTTTGATTGTGAAAAGGAGAGAAGTCAGGCTGAGACTGAACAAGGTACATTACTTCTGAGTTTTGTTTTGAATTGTGCTTTAGTCTTTTTGTCAGACAAATGGCTACTTCATAGTTGGTTGTATGAATTTTGCATTTTCTCAGTGTAATACTTTTTGTCTTAGAATTTATTTACGACCCAACTCATCCATGAACAGTTGCCAAGTGATAGGACTTCAAGTGTCCCCATTTGGATGTCAGTGTGTGCATTTTAAAATTTGTTATGTAAAAGAAAAGTGAAAAAGGGATAGCAGGAATAGCCACATTCATGAAACAAACTTTTAAGCCTCCCCACACATCCTAAAAGTAGAGAGGATATGAGTGTTTAAGTGCTTGTAGAATGCAATCCCAGAGGGAGGAAAAAATAACAGTATTGATTGAAAGTATGGGGAGATGTTTTACGGCTGCCACACAGCTCAGACAAAAATGTACAGATTATGATAGAATTTCTATCCATAGGGATGAAGACTGTTTACTTATTGTGTTTTACTCAGTATGTCTCTAGCATAATATGAACAGTTTGTCATTGCATCTTGTCTCCAGTTGGAGGTGATTTGTCTAGAACTGTCCTCAAATGGAAATCATTGTAGGTGTTGTGAACAGTTTTTCATTTATTCCTATAAGAATGCATCTGTTCTTTGTTAATGTGGTATTCCACCTAATATATTCTCTTTATTTCCACATTGCTGTGATTATAACAGTGAACATTTAGCATATATACATGAGAGGAAATATGAAAGGAAGCATATTTAAATATATTATGAGAAAAATAGGAAACATGAAAATGAGCATTAAATATAACATGAAAAGTAACACAAGTATAACCAATAACCTCCCCCACCCCCTAAATAAACAACAAAAAAACAACAACAAACAAACAACATAAAACACATTTAATTACTTTTTCTTTTTTTATTTCTGAAAAGAAACTAACAAAAAATCTTTAAAAGGTTGGGTGGGTTTGAGCGATATCTTAGAAACCACAATTTATTTATTAGTATTTTCAGTTTCTGAGATTATGCACATAGGAATAGCATTGCTACAGTCAAACTCCTTTGCATCCATAATAGAAGAACCCCTTTTTTGAAGCAACTGCAACTTGCAATTCTACCAGCACTTTACAATGGTTTGTTAATTTGCATTTCAGCTATTCAGAATGATGACGATACAGATGCTTCTGATGATGATCCTTTTGAGTTTGAAAAAGAGAGGAATGAAGCCAAGACAGCAATAGGTACACTTATTACTTTATTGCTGTTGTCAACTGAATTTTAGTTTTCCTTCAATATAAATAGCTGCCTGATGATTGACTATATAATACTTGCAATTGTCATTGTAATGTATTTGTATTAGTCTTGAAAAGTTTTATACCCAATCTTATATGATCAGAAGTTGTAAAGTGATTGGAATATTGGTGGCCATTGGGTGTGGTATGAAATACTTAAGGTTGACAGGCTTCCAGTCTTTAATATGACTGTGTTGAATGTGCCTAGCTGTACAAAATGTAAGCTGTAAGAAATTGAATACTAGAGATATAAATAGAAACACTTTTGCATGTCCAGTTGTGTCAACTTGTCCTCAGTAGGAGGTGATTCGGTTTGAACTGTTCTTGGTTGGACCTCATTTGTTCGGTTTGATAAAAAAAATCATGGTAATGCACATTCTTGTTCAGCATTAAATAAAATGTTCTGATGTTTGGTGTTGCAGCTGGACAGTCCCATGATAATGCAGATACTTCTGATGGTGATTCATTTGATCTAGAGAATGTTCAAGCAGAGACTAAAATAGATACACTTATATCTGAGCAGCTTTTTTCTGAATGGAATTTCAGTCTGTAAGAAAAATTGCAGCCTGATATTTGAGTAGCATTCAAAAAAAGTTTGATAAACAGCTGAGCATAGAAGAAGAAAATATCTAAATAACAGAGATGGCACTTTGAAAAGTCTTTTTTTCATGTTGTTGTTATGTCTCAACTTGGCCTCAATTGGAGGTTATTTGAGTTGAACTGACCTCATTTGTAGGTCATTGTAAATATTTGAAAAAGTCTTCATTGTTGATGAATGGTCTAGTTTGGAGTGGTGTTATCATTGTTTTAATAATTAACATTGCAGGTGGACAGTTTCCTGATGATGCAGGTCTTGCTGATGTTGATTCTTTTGATTGTGAAAAGGAGAGAAGTCAGGCTGAGACTGAACAAGGTACATTATTTCCGAGTTTTGTTTTGAATTGAGCTTTAGTCTTTTTGTCAGACAAATGGCTACTTCATAGTTGGTTGTATGAATTTTGCATTTTCTTAGTGTAATACTTTTTGT
Source organism: Corbicula japonica (assembly GCA_038501625.1). Taxonomy (NCBI): domain Eukaryota; kingdom Metazoa; phylum Mollusca; class Bivalvia; order Venerida; family Cyrenidae; genus Corbicula; species Corbicula japonica. Next base: position 531,279 of record JAZAYU010000268.1, on the reverse strand, counting down.
CTTAGAATTTATTTATGACCCAACTCATCCATGAACAGTTGCCAAGTGATAGGACTTCAAGTGTCCCCATTTGGATGTCAGTGTGTGCATTTTAAAATTTGTTATGTAAAAGAAAAGTGAAAAAGGGATAGCAGGAATAGCCACATTCATGAAACAAACTTTTAAGCCTCCCCACACATCCTAAAAGTAGAGAGGATATGAGTGTTTAAGTGCTTGTAGAATGCAATCCCAGAGGGAGGAAAAAATAACAGTATTGATTGAAAGTATGGGGAGATGTTTTACGGCTGCCACACAGCACAGACAAAAATGTACAGATTATGATAGAATTTCTATCCATAGGGATGAAGACTGTATACTCATTGTGTTTTACTCAGTATGTCACTAGCATAAATCCATCCCGAGGGAAACTGTTTGGGGCAGTAACGAGGCTCCCAGCTTCATAACCGGCCAAAAAACAGCTTCCCCTGTGCCGGATTTTCCAATTTGAACCATATATTTGTGAAAAAACTTATATTATTGTTTAGATGTGTAGTAATTTTACATTTTCTAGCTGACTTCTAGCTTATACCTACTGGTTCAGTAAGTAACTTTGGACACTTTTTGAGGTTTTTAAATATTATTGTTTTTAATTCCTAGAGGATCTTAACAAAAATTAACATGCACTATTGTCAGTACCTCTTACATGTATTTATCTTAAAATATGTGAAGGCTTTTCATTTTTTAATGAAACAAATACCATAGAAAGACTACCATGTAAAGTAGCTAAATTTCTGTGTTGGGATAAGTATTTTTTGACAAACTTTTAATACCATTATTTCATAAACGCACACTGTTGTACATTAACAAATGACAAAATATACATGTCACCAATTAAATATTGTGTCTTTTTGTCCAGAGTTACTTATTAAACCAGTAGTTTTTTTACAAATTAATATTCCGGGGATGACTCACATACTGACAAATATTCTATGTAAATAACATTTTAATCATAGTTAATCATAATTAGCAATGCTTCATAAATTGTGTTTTATTGTGCTAAGCTCTGTTAAACCACTAATCCTGACTGACAACCAGTACCCCACAACCTAGCTTGAAATTTGACTTTTACTGTTACTGTTGTGACTAAAAGATAGAATAACTCTATTCTTTTATGCCTGTCAAAATGACATGGTTAGACAAATTTTGATTTGGATTTCATAGTGGCACTTGATAGCTTTATAGGTCATATGGATACTCCAGCTCTCTTCTGGTGGAGGAAGACTTCAGATGACCCTCTGTGCAAATTTCACTCACAACTGGGCACCTGAATATAACCACTGACTCTCTGCAAGGCAGCTGGTACCTTCCAAATTAAGTTGATATGAATAAGTTCCTTTATAATGAATCTAAATTAGATATTTGGAGAAGGTTTATTTTATTGTTTTTGTTTGGGTGTGCAGATTTTCAAGCAATATGGTTATGCCAGATAGAGGACCGCCAGGCTTACACAAGCATTTTCTAGTGCTCAAGATAGATGGGATTACACAGTGAATTGTTGTCAATAAAAAAGTTCTGTATTTCTGTTGTTTTTTAGGGGAAAAAGAAAGAATGTAGTCAAAACACCTTGGAGCAAGGAGGAAAATGATGTGGTGGAAAATGGACTTAAAAAGTGCTTGAAACTCAAAACTGCCAAAAAGTTAAAATGCCTTGAACTGATAAAACAGTAGCCTATTCTTGCTAGACGATCATGGGTAATGGTAAAAGGATACATCAGAACTAGGCTACTGGCCATGCAAAGGGCTCATCAGAAAGCCAAAAAATAAAAAAATAAGTGTTTTGGTAAACTACATGACTGGTGCAGTGATTTCATTGCATTTTGATTTGGAGAGAAGTGGTTAAGGGGTAGAGTGTTGGGCCACAATAAGTCAGTTCTTTGTTTAATGTTCCACTTCTTGAAAGAAAAACATACATGGAGTATCAGTTAAAATGATGAAATCACTGGTTATACCTTTAACACTTTGGTGTCTCAAATAACAAAATACTTGGATTTTAGTTTTTGTATTATTCATTTGTTGTCAGTAAAAAATAACATTTGATGCAATGTTTGGAATTAAAACAACTAAATGAGATAGAATTCAGATTTCTATGTTATGATAATCAACATAGAGAAAAAAGACATACTGTGTAATGGGTTATTTTCGCGATTGAAAATTTTCGCGATTTTGCCATAATTTAAATTTTCGCGTTTGTAATTTTAGCGAATGTGTGATCGCAGAAATAAATTTCGCGTTTTTACTGTTCCAATGCATTCATATTGCTTTTTTGTAATCCTATACCAACAGATGTGCAGGTGTAAAAATTAAGTATTATCAGAAGAAGTGTTTGCTATGGTGTGAAATCTGTGCATTTAAAAGAGGTATTTTATCAAACTATTAACAATCAAATTGTCCTAAGCATAATTGACATGGTTTTAATAACAAAGGTGATAATTTTTCTTTCGACGGAATAAAGACAGTGACCACCGCAGATATAGACTATGAAGCGATTATTAACCTTAAGCCCGCTGACTGGGACGATTATAAAACCTTTTCAAACAGATTATCGCTCATGAGTATTGCACTTCGCCAAAATAAAGTTGGGCGTTTATTATTTTAGCGAATTCACGACGATGGCGAAAATAGCGAAAATATTATGCTCGCGAAAATAACCCATTATATGGTATCAGAATTGGTTATTTCAGAACCTACTAGTCCATTCTAAACATAGATCTGGATCTGCACAGTTCACTTTAAGATTTATTAGATTATTTCTGACCAGGAAGCAATCAGTGTAGATCCAGATCAGTCTATACGGATGTGCAGGCTGATCTGGATCTACACTGGTCACACATGTGATAAAAGTTGTATCCATAGAGTAAAGAGTTAAAACTTGCACACACACAATAAGAGCTATAAATTGTCATTGTACTATAAATTGTTATATAGTTATTATTTTCATGTGTGGAACTGTCTAACACAAGAATCTTAGTGTTTTTTTACTTGTGTGTGTCCTTAACACCTATAACTATTTACTTTTTTATTTCCTTTGCAAGTAATTATGTTTTAGAGCAAATGCATGTAGATTTGTTATTGGAATTTTGGCTTCTTAAAAAACCTGCATCATGTTACTAAAGATATAAATTTCTTGTCTGGGCAATAACAAGATACTAGTTTTGGCTAATCTCATCAAACTATTAAGCATCCGGGCACCACTCACTTTGTTGGTTTTCTCAATTTTTGCAAAGTTGGTAAGGAATTTAGTCCAGAAAGCATATGCACATGGAAACCCAATGTTCTTTCTCTCGTACTAGCTAGTTTTTGTTGTTGCCATTATCTGTAGAACTATACAAAGTGGAAATTTTACCGGTGTGTCTAAAATATACGCCGGATATTAATGCATTGAACACTGACAAGTCAACAGAATTACTGGACATGAAACTTAAACGTTCGACGTGATGTATTATATCTTGTTGACAACTGAATTTATTACCATTATTTTGTTTTTTCGATTTTATCTTTTTATCATTTTTTCTCATAAACACATAACAAATTAAAAAAATGTTTAATTGGCTTTTGATCCATTCATGACCTGTGTAAGCTTGACTCTTTATCTATTACTGCAAGTGACCATTATATACGTGCAGTGCTTCGTTGAGGATTGTGAACGAATTATGCAAGAATCCAGATGTATCACGGGACTGCCCAAATGTAAAGTTGATGAAAGTATCATGAAATCATAGCCAATTTTATGTATTTTTGTAATTTTTTAAGTTTTTTTATTAAGTTCCAAGTTCTATTTAGTCATTTAGTCATAAAATCAAATGTGAAGACAGTTAGGGTAGTGTTTAAACTGGATTGTTAGTTTTATGGGGGGGGTAAAGTTTTTCTTCAGTTAGTGAAAGTAGAACAATAATTTTAAATTCTTTAAATGTCAATTCATACAAGTTACATGATATTATTCTATGAACTTTGTATTTTATCTGTATTCTTGATTGAGCAGTGGAAAATATTTTTCTACAATGAACAATGAAATATAATATTTAACTGTTTAATTTTGTTTGATTGGACAAATAAAACATTGATGAAAACCATCCATAGTTGTTTTTGCTGCCATTATCCTCTATCTATTGGCTAAGTGCAAACAGAAATGTGAATAATGTGTCACATTCTTTATTTGTTAATGACACAATAAGATCAACAAATTGCAACTTACACACAAAACTATTTGCGCCTTTGCTGATTTTCTTGCAGCTTACCTTTAAATTGTGTCTGGAGCTTGTGCTGTATTTACAAAATTACCTCAGAATCACTTTTTATCCCCCGCCGCTGGGGATATAGGAATGGTCTTTGTCCGTCCGTCCATCCGTCTGCGCACATTTCGTTTTCGGTCAATAACTTTTTAACTCGTAGAAGGAATTTCATGAAACTTTAGGCAAATGTTCTCCCCATCAAGACGACGTGCAGAACCCATGTTCCAATATGGCCGGCTTAATGTCAAGGTCACTAGGTCAGATTAAAGCAAAAATTTTGTTAACGCAATAGAGGTCACATTTTTTTGTCCGATTGTCATCAAATTTGGTATGAATATTGATATTGATGATCTCTACTGAAATTATTAGAATCATGTTCTTGAATTGCTCAGGGTCTCCGCCCTGGGGATTTTTTTTCCTTTAAAATCTGTTTTTAATCTTTGATTTTCTACAGTTATCATCCTGATTTTAACACAATCTTTATACCATCTTAAAATTCAATCTTTCCTGAACAATTCATTCACTGGTTGTTCAGTGATAAAACTTGAAATAAAAATTTTAGTAGCAGAGAGAAAATTTTAAGTGTAGAATTCCAGTATTCATACCTGGTCTTAAGATATATATAGGATGCATTGTAAGAGGTCATTCCTCTAGTTGCTTGTCAATGACCTGTTGAACTCTACTGCTTTAGGTCTGTGTTATGTAATATCAACAGCAAAACTTTGGAGGTTTGTATAGGGTAAACTTTATAATGATATTTTATGCTCCTTTTGTGTCACTCTTCCGAAGAAAAGACAATATATAGATTGCTTTGTCCGTCTGTCTGTTACGAAAACTTGATGTTGGCTATAACTTTGCCTTCAAAATTATAAGTGCTAGAGTGTTTTGTTTACATTTTTATAACATTAAATGCATAACTGATTAGAACTTTTCAATTTCTGCTTGTGAGCTAGATTAACATAGGCATTATGCAACATTTAGAAACTGTATGTCTTAACGAACCTACTCACAAAATACAAACACTGTATTGCAGTGGGCAAGACTTTCGATTTTATTGGAGGACAGAGCTCTTCACATATTTAACACATATTGTATTTTACCATGTACTGATACAATTCATTTCTCTCAATTCTTATTTCATGACTGTGAGACACATTTACGTCCTCGAAAATATTTTACAATATAAATATAATCAGAATAACCAAGTTGCACAACCACAATCACTTGTTTTTAAACCCCAAAATGCACAGCTAACTACTATACTGCATATAAAATTTTCAGTGAATGTGCTCGTATATCCGTCATAGGAATGCTGGCCGCCCACGTAAAACCCCCTTCTTTTGGGAGGAACCGTGTATCCGTAGCAAATGCACGAAATTCTATATCTTTTCGTTCTTTTCAGAACAGAATTTCTCAGACCATTCCTCAGAATATTGGAACTACGAATTATGTCCAAGTTGTGCACATTGATTACACTTCAACAATATTAAGAAATCTAGCTAAGACATTTTATTAAATAAATTAAATGTTATATCCTTATCCATTTGAATAGCTATAATTGTAAAGTTAACAGTACGAATTCGAGCCGTAGAACTGAATTACAATACCAACACGCGGGTTTTATCTCCCGCGTATTACCACGTGACTAACAACACGAGTAATTCGCACCAGAACGTTAAGACATACGTTCTTCGCTTTACTCCGTACCGCGAAGAACTTCAAATTCATATGTAAGGACCTTATGATTTACTTATTCACTATCAGTTTGTCAAAAACAGTTTTTTTGCAGTAAAAATATATGTTATCTGTTCTTTTGATGTGTTTTAACAGTGCACAATTAATGAGTTTAGTTAGGTAAAACTTCATATAATTTATTATCGTTGTATTTATACGTTGAAGAACTATTGTTTTCCCAGATAGTTTATTATTCTGATTCACACCGCAAATTACACTACGGTCACAAGTAGTTTCCCTTGGGACGGGCCGTCTCTAATGTTGGCATAACTTGTGGCCCAACCCATTTGCTATATTATTTTGTTAATTCGACTGTACATTTACATGTGTGTAAAGTTTATAAAATAGAGCAATAAAATATGTTTAAACTAAGTAGTTTCCCTTTGCTATTAACTCCAGACCGATTGTAATTATATTTTAGAGTAAAACCGTTTCAATTTGAAGATAAAAATTGTAAAATACCAATTACATTCAAAACACAAAATAGCGAAGGTCATTTTCAGCCAGAAATATCATAAACCAAAATCTAGCGGTGAGATTAAAAATTCCCAGAACCCGCATCCTGGACTCAATTAGAATGTGTCGTGGTTATACTTCCACCTGTTTTAAACCAACAAACTTTTTTTGGTCTAAACAGCTGAAATAAACTCATACATTCAAATAAAAATTGAACTAATTGCATATTATTTATAAATTAATAATAATCTTTGTAGAACATACTATATAAACTGTACAATATATATTACAATAATTTTACCGGACCTGGAGAAAAACACCTATAGCTTGTCTCTGGATCCGGGTCTGGAACTTTTCCGAACTGTCAATCATTGTCAAAAAGTTTCAGTCCATACAATTATCCAGATCGATTTCAGTTTCAGATGTAAGAAATGTCAGCCTTGATTGAACAGGACAGATATCTAAAACAGTTCGGTAAAATGAACTTATTGAAGCATGTGTTTTTTCGTTCCAAAATGCACATTTTTTTTATTTAAACAGGTTTACTACCATGTTCGCTTTCATTTGTTGTTGTTTACAGATGTGTCTAAAATGGGTACAGTACTGTGAACGTTTAATGTTACAAAATTTGCGTCTATCGTGCGTCCGTCTATCGTGTATCGTGCGTCCGTCTAACGTGCATCGTGCGTCCGTCTAACGTGCATCGTGCGTCCGTATATCGTGTATCGTGCATCAAACGTTTTTAATTTTATCATGCAACGTGAATAAGTTACTTGCTTATGCAAATTTATGTATTTTAAATTCAACCATTCATCTGATATTTTGATAGCATTTTCAAATTTTAAGAAATCTGTCCACAAATTATATGAATCGGCAATATCGTGTATCGTTCGTTTACCGTGTATGGTGCGTCCGTCTATCGCGTATCGTGCGTCCGCCTATCGTGTATCGTGCGTCCGTATATCGCGTATCGTGCGTTTCGTTTGTAACCTTAAACGTTCACAGTACTGTAGGTATAAAATACGCAATGGAAAAATGGACCGCAATGGAAACAAAATACGCAATGGAAATAAAAAAAGTAGTTTTTGTAAATAATTTTGTTATTATACGAATTAATAACACTGATTTAATATTTAATCAATCAATAACATTATATTTTTAATATGAGCTAGTTGTCCGGGTTTTCTATTCGGAAATATTATGAAATACCAACGTTAAACCCCGCGCAATGGAAATTCACGAGCGCGCAATGGAAATGTACATCGAACATAGTTTGCTTTTTTATTGTATTAGTTTGTAATTGCTCAGTAAAATTTATTTAGTTAAGAAATGAAGCCATTATCGAACATGAAACGGAATACATTTAGTAGATTGACTGTTTTAGATATCGCCAAATGGAAGGTTACATGTACGCAATGGAAATGTAAAATGTATTTCTTAACAAAATACGCAATGGAAATAAAACAATATTTTTTGTAAATAATTGTGTAATATACGAATTAATAACACTGTTTTATCAATCAAGAACATTATATTTTTAATATGAGCTAGGTTTCCGGGTTTTCTATTCGGAAATATTATTGAAATACCTACATTAAACGCTGCGCAATGGAAATTCACGAGCGCGCAATGGAAATGTTCATCAAACATAGTTTGCTTTTGTATTGTATTAGGTTTTAATTGCTCAGTAAAATTTATTTAGTTAAGAAATAAAACCATAATTGAACATGAAATGAAATACATTTAATAGATTGACGGTTTTAGATATCGCCAAATGGAAGGTTACATGTACGCAATGGAAATGTAAAATGTATTTCTTAACAAAATACGCAATGGAAATAAAACAATATTTTTTGTAAATAATTTTGCAATATACTAATTAATAACACTGTTTTATCAATCAAGAACATTATATTTTTAATATGAGCTAGGTTTCCGGGTTTTCTATTCGGAAATATTATTGAAATACCTACATTAAACGCTGCGCAATGGAAATTCACGAGCGCGCAATTGAAATGTTCATCGAACATAGTTTGCTTTTTTATTGTATAAGGTTTTAATTGCTCAGTAAAATTTATTAAGTTAAGAAATAAAACAATAATCGAACATGAAATGAAATACATTTAGTAGATTGACGGTTTTAGATATCACCAAATGGAAGGTTACATGTACGCAATGGAAATGTAAAATGTATCTCTCAACTGATGTAAAACGCGGCGGCGCCGTAAAATCTATATGTCTCGATATTTTTTTTGCATTTGATTGTAAAACATCTAGGCTTTTCAAACTGCTTATTATATTGAAAATCTGACAATTATAAGGTATTAAAAACTGAATAGAACTTGATGGTTTTTGTTCACAAATATTTGTGTGTTTCCGCCACGGGAACGGAATACACGGGGTGCCCCTCAAGTAATTTTTTCTATAGATATCTAAAAAACTATTTTTACATCTAATGATACATCTTCTATGCTTTCCAAACGGGTAAAGATGTTAGAAATTGAACCGTAAAAATAATTTAATATACAGTTTGGATTTCAAGTTTTATCAAACACGGCGGCGCGGCGTAATAATTTAAGCGTGCTGCGTATCAATGAAAAGTTAACGTCTGACCAATTTATTTATTTAATTAAATTGTTCGAGAGTATTTCGTTATAGCTGTACTTTTACATAATTGGTGATTAATTATGTAAATAACGACTAGAATCTTTCAATCGCTAAATTGAAATGTAAAAGTCCAGCTACATCCAGGCCACACCACGTGGAGGCACTCTCATTATGGCCCTTTCTTTGTTTTCGGAAATCGCCAAAGTTTCTAAAGAAGGAAATTTAATTTTATTTGTTTTAAAAATCCGGACTTGGATTTCGAACAAGAGTGCGTACCCTACGGGGTAATAATATTGCACAAACAATATCGTCTGACACACTCTAGCCTAATTTCTCAAAGCCCTTATATAATGTTTAATGTAAAACGAAGTAAAATAAATCAAAGAAATTATTCGTTCAATCATTACTTATAACTGGAAAACACCCCAATGAATAAAAATATGTTTCAAGACTACGCAATGGAAATGCACACGTACACAATGGAAAAGAAATCACGATTGACTGTGTCCTTAATTGTCGATATTTGTTTTTAATGTAAAACGAAGTAAAATGAATCAAAGAAATTATTCGTTCAACTATTACTTATAACTGGAAAACACCCCCAAATAATAAAGATATGTTTCAAGACTACGCAATGGAAATGCACAGGTACCCATTGGAAAAGAATTAACGATAGACTGTGTCTATGATTGTCATTTTTTTGTTTTCGGAAATCGCCAACGTTTCTAAAAATGGAAATTGAATCTTATTTGTTTAAAATATTCGGACTTGGATTTCGAACAAGAGTGCGTACCCTACGGGGTAATAATATTGCACACGCAATATCGTCTGACACACTCTAGTCTAATTTCTCAAAGCCCTAATATATATTGTTAAATGTAAAACGAAATAAAATGAATCAAAGAAATTATTTGTTCAATTATTACTTATAACTGCAAAACACCCCCAAATGAATAAAAATATGTTTCAAGACTACGCAATGGAAATGCACATGTACCCAATGGAAAAGAAATCACGATTGACTGTGTCTATCATTGTCGTTTTTTTCTTTTTCGGAAATCGCCAACGTTTCTTAAAATGGAAATTTAATCTTATCTTAATTTTCGCGTTCTCGGATCGTACTTTCGCGATCTCGCATCGTGTTTTCGCGTTTTCGTGGTCTCGCTGTCCTGAGGGCGAGACCACGAAAACGCGACAACACGATGCGAGAACGCGAAACAAGGATGCGAGGTTGCGAAATAACGATGCGAGAGCGCGATATTAATATCACGTTCTCGCATCGTACTTTCGCGATCTCGCACCGTGTTTTCGCGTTTTCGTGGTCTCGCTGTCCTGAGGGCGAGACCACGAAAACACGATGCGAGAACGCGAAACAACGATGCGCGGTTGCGAAAGTACGATGCGAGAGCGCGATATTAATATCGCGTTCTCGCATCGTACTGTCGCGACCTCGCATCTTGTTTTCGCGATCTCGCATCGTGTTTTTGCGTTTTTGTGTTCTCGCCCTAGAGGTCAAAAGTGCGAAACAACGATGGCCCCAACGGAATTCCGTATATAACCTTTGTTTCAAATAAGTTTCATGAATATAATTTTACGACCCTTTACCTTTTGCAAACGCTCGGATGCCATAAGGTAATCAAATGAACCATCATCTTTACATCTACATTTTGAACAAATGTAAGGCAGTGCCGTCTGTGTCCACTGCTTCTTTTCAAGACCAGCGATGCCTTCACACTCATAATGTAACCACTGCTGGCACGTGTACAATACAACAATACCACCAACATTAATTCAGCATTAAGCAAAATACATTTATTCTTGTTGTTTTTTAGTAAATATGTTCAAAGGAACATGATATGTGGCATAAATGAATATTAATGAGGGAATTATTAGCTATATATCTTAAGTTTTTTGACTTTATATTTAAATGAAACTTGACAGCATATTGTGAGATAAATATGAACAATATAAGACTCTTTTATTTATTCAATTGAAAAGAATACTATGATTTTCATATTTCAGTTGAGCCTGTTCTAGGCTAAGTAAATTTTAGACAAATTATATTGTTCAAAAGATATTCCTTTGCCCTGAAACATTTCTCAAGTGAAACAAATTGTTTTGCATTTTTTTCTGAATTTACAAATCATGTTACAATACTGTACTTACTTAAACTTAATGTTTAATAACAAAATACAATGCTATATTAAGATTAACTGTGACTTTAATGAGGTTCCTTTACTAGATTTAATATATACTTTTCTGTCAGATTATGGGAACTATTAAAACAAGTCAAAATATGAAATAAAACCATTATTTTGATAAAGAGTGCAGATACGATAGTTTAGTGCTGAGCCCTCGATTTGTAGCGTTTTGATAATTATGACAGATTTTCAACACTTAATTTACAATCAATTATCAATCGATAATTTATGATGACATTCGGAGTGACTAACGCTAACACGTATTAAGCTGTGACATAACAGCTTGTTGTTTGGCTAATTAAAATCGCGCATAAATTGGCATATGTTACTCATTTATGTATAAATATGTTGTGTTTTGATTTCATCTTCAGTCAATGACTAACCTAACCATGGCCAAAATCGTTCTGTTCGGTGACAGCTATATCAAGCGCATGCATTACTATTGTGTTGAAAAGGAACGAATGATCGTTCCTGGTACCGTGAGATGGTACCACAAGGGTGGTCTCAGGACAGACTATATGGATGAAGAGTTTTACGGACGAATGTTGAATGAAAAGGCTGATCAAGTGTTCATTCATCTTGGAGGGAACGACATAACAACCGTATCGACTCCAAATGAGGTGTTCCAGAGACTGAGCAGTATCGTCGACGATCTATATCGGTCCGGCGTTAAACAAGTGTTTCTGGCAGAGATTATGACACGAGGCGACTTCAGCAAATGCCCAGGACTGACCAAAGAAAAGTTTGACAGTCAACGCAAGAAAATCAACAAGAAACTAGCGAAGAAGTACAAGAACAACTTCATCAGATTTGGGGACATAAAATACCCTAATGATTACGACCGAGACCAAGTACACCTTGACAGCAAAAGTCCAGGGAACTGCGGCGTGCGAAAGTACAAATGCCGCTTACAGAGAGTGTTATGGGGTTCTAAACAGTGAACGGTTCTTGTCCTTTTAAGGACAGATAGTATGTGCCCTTTTTAGGGCTATACTCACAAAAAGGTCCTTTTTAGGACTAAACAATCATTCATGAAAGAAAGTCTTAAAAATTGTCTTAATATATAACAACCTGACTTATTCCAAATAAGCGTTTCAGAATGCGCCAATTTTAATTCCATATATAAATAACTACAGCGGTCACATAATTCTAATGTAAATTCGTGGATTCTTCTTAATTTTGTTATAATAAAAATGAATTAAAGAAAACATACATTGTCTTAATTTTGTAGAAATTATAAAGCACGTAAAATTCGTGCGTTTCCGAATGCGCGATTTCCAATTTCATCAAAGTTATGACAATCTATGTATCATATACAATTCATCTGTATTTCTAACATACAACTATGCCATTTCCACATGCGCGATTTCTATTTCCATCGTGATACGTAATTATACGAGATTATTCTATTTTCAAATTTTCTTCTGTATGTACATAAATAAAAATTAATGAAAACTATTTAATATGTTAATCATTGCCGATCAAAAGATTAATGCTGGAATCAGTCCGTTAGTAAGTAACGTTTTTATATAAATTTATTTAAATGTATATATGTTATATAACACTAAACCGCCGTGGTAACATCATATTTCGCGTGGGACGAAGTTTCGCGCATCGTAAATGCACAAATGCACAAAAAAACTTCATTACAATTTAAAATTGCACTATTTAATCAAATGTTGAGCTAGAAATATAAAGTGGCGCGATTATATATGTCCCGCGAAACAGAAAAATATCACAGCAAAATATTAATGCCTACTTGTTCACCTTATTTTTCCGATGAACAATTTCCAATCAATTGTAGAAACATTAAAAAGTTTAAAAACGTTACAAAAAATCATTTTCCTTAATTTTAGTTTATCAATTAATTTCAAATGGTATACTGTGTATGTACCTTTATGTATTAATTGAATTTTATGTTACTAATATCTGACTAAATTGATAAATACACATAAAATTCATATTCAGAAATTACTTGATTGCTATATTAACCCCGTCCTTGATAGTGTAGATCCAGATCAGTTTGCACATCAGTGCCGTCTGATCAGGATCTGCACTGGTCACATTTTTGCCAGAAATATATCAAAAAGCGAACAGTGGTTCCTAATCAGACGGCACTGGATCTAAACGTTCGCACATGCAATAAGGTTGCAATCGTTACATGGAAAAATTTATTGTTACTTTTGTGATTTGTAATCAACAATAAAGATAATAAAGTAATAACATTGATAATTATTGTATTTATTGAGAATCACATTTCTTTCTGTTCAGGAGGATAAAAATATTCTAAGCTCATTTACACTCTACAATGTTCAACACCAATCATATTTTCACATTTCTCAGCAAGGGTTCTGGATATACACTTCAAGCTTGAAATATTATAAGATACATCATTTCCACAATTTTTTATATTCTCTTTACGCGTTTAGAAAACACTGAAATTTCATTAATGACTCAAACAAAAAGTCACAAAATTATCATTATATTCTCCTTAAACGGAAATCCATGTCTCATTCTTTTTGTACCGGAGTAGTTAGAACATTGGTTAAGTGGAGTTTTTATAGAATATAAAACACCCTTAAGAAAAATTGGTTTTGGTACAGAAATAAATGATAAACTAACAACTGTATGATATTTCCAGGTCAGCTCTTATCAAGTCTCTTATTTAATTCATTATCTGTGATCGCCTAGACCTATCAACTATCAGGGTTCAATAAACAGCTTGACAGGATATCAATTAGGGGCCGTCCAGTAACGATGTCTTAATAAAACGATAAATGCCCCTTTTAAGCTCCGCCCATTTGCAAACGAAGCTAGCAAGCCGCGCCCTCCTGCCTTAATACAATAAATTTAAACACTACAGATATCAATAATTTATACGGACCACACCATAATGTCCTCGGTCAGAGGCGGGAGGGTCCATAAACTGGGAATAAACAACAACAACAAAATCAATAATTTATTATTGAACCCGAATGATTTAATGTAGGACCCTTAAAAATGGTAGCTGAGTTTGCGAATTCACCGGATTCGCAAACATTCACCGGACTCTGTTACATACTGTCTTCCTATTTTGAGCAACACTGGCTGCAACTCTGTAATTCAGATTTGCTGTGCCAGAAAGATGCAAGTTCTTTGGTGCTTTTGAAGCAATGCTCTTATTAAGGCTTTCATTTGCTTATGTGCTCCTTAAATTACTGAGCTTTTCTGTATGTCTAAGATAACCACTAAATAATAATGTCATGCTGAAGTTCAGCACTGGCAAGTGGTTTGCCATAAGGAAGTGAGGAAATATTGGCTGCTGGATTCCATTTCTTTTCGCACCAAGACTGGCAAGATGTGTGGTCAACAAATGGGTGGCAGCCTAATGCCTCCAGACCTTATGCAATGCCACCTGGATTTCCTTTATTTTGACACAAAACATATCCAAACAGCTTCTAATGCTTATACACTGACTTCTTCATCTGAGAGTGATATTGTTACTGCACACACTCTACAAATTACAAAATTTAGAATCAGTGTTGAGCCTAAACAAGACAAAGTACCTACTATGTATTGGTTGCCTAAAATGCACAAAACACCGTACAAAGCAAGATTTATCGCTAACTCTAGTTCTTGTACTACAACAAAGTTATCCGTGCTCTTAACATCTTGTCTTACAGCTATAAAAGAACATGTAATTAGGTATTGCGAAAAAGTTTTTGAAACCACTGGCAAAAATTTATTTTGGTCTATAAAAAATTCAAATGACGTTTTGAAGAAACTTAAATCAAATAATTTTCAGGCGTTCTGTTTGTCTACATATGATTTTTCTACCTTGTATACTTCTCTCCCTCATAATTTAATAAGAGACAAGCTAACCAGTCTCATTGAAAAAACTTTTGCTAGAGAAAATAAAACATTTATTGCTTGTAATGAACATAGGGCATTCTTTACAGATGGTTCTTATGATAATTATACTTCATGGACCTGTCAAGACCTTATCCAGGCGCTCACATTTTTATTGGATAATATTTATTTGAGATTTGGTACCTCTATTTATAAACAAGTAATAGGCATTCCAATGGGTACTAATTGTGCACCCCTTGTTGCTGATCTGTTTTTATACTGTTATGAAAGAGATTTCATGTTATCTCTTTCTACCGAACATCAAGATGATATTATTACAGCTTTTAACACCTCGAGGTACCTTGATGATTTATTAAATATAGATAATAACCATTTTCCATCACTGGTTAATAAGATTTATATTAAAGAACTACAGCTTAACAAAGCGAACACTTCAGAAAAGCAAGCAAACTTCCTTGATTTAAATCTATCCATCGAAATTGGTTACGCCACTACTAAAATTTATGATAAAAGAGATGATTTTAATTTTAATATAGTAAATTTTCCGTTTCTAGACGGCGATGTTCCTCGTGCAACTTCTTACGGGGTTTATATCTCACAGCTTGTTCGCTTTTCAAGAGCTTGCAACGGTTGCAGGGGTGTAAGAGTTTATGAAAGTTTATGGGGAAATCTTTTCTTAAAAGAACCTAAAAGCTCGATTTGTTTCTTTTATCCCTGTCATCGTGTTCTTGCCGATTTTACTCCAGGTGCTCTGGTCTCGGAAAGATCATTGAGTACCCGCCCTTTGGCTTTGCAATGCTATTAAATTCTTATGTTTATATGTTTGTATGCTTTTGCATGCAACATTGTTGAGCTGATGGGTGGGTTGGAGTTATTTCACCAAGACAATATGTACTTGTTTTGTGATACGAGAACCTTTTAGGGCAAGTGTGAGGTTGGTGCACCCTAGGACCTGGTTTAAACCCCCAGTGGCAATTTGTTTTGCCACTGACCGTTCCAAGGCGGTATCCCCAAAGGTTCTCTTCTTTATTAATTGTTTGTGGCGTCCTATTTGAATTGACATACATATATAAAACATGCGCTCTCTCTATCTTCCTCTCTTCTTTTTCGCTGCGTGGGGAGGCTGTGTTTTTTGAGTGTGGCGATTCCTGATATGCATATGTTGCTTTTTTTTCAAAAATACCGTATGGTTTTAGTTGAAAAACTCTTATGTTTCCTTTGAAATGCAAATAGGAGTGAACAGACAAGGTTCTTGTCACACGTTTTAAGAATAGATCAATTTTGGCCCTCAATTTGCTTATGGAGGCAACATCATCATCTCCAACAATAGCTTTTGTTCTAATTCCTTTTTTCTTTACACCCTTTACCATTTCCAAAACCATGTCAGGTTACATGGCTTTAGCGGAACCACTCCAGTTCCTTCTACAGTTGTGCTCACCTTGTTGTTTTCCTAGTTTGACAGCCGATTAACATAATGGGGCTGTCACACTATGACGTTCAGGCCAGCGTTCTACGACGTTTGATAAAAAGTTGTTAGTCGTCCATTGTGTGAACGCTAGAACATCGGTGAACGTCAATGATCGCCGGGAATCGGCGGAAAACCCTGGTCCGAAAAAAGTTTTTTGAACATGCACACAAATTTTCACCGAGACCAGCGTTCTTCAACGTTTAATTTTAAACGCTGAAGAACGTTTAAGAACATTAGTTGAACTAACATTCGTCGAGCGTTGCACGCATTCGGCTATCGTGAGTAAGTCGTTACTCAAGCGTTACTTGGTTGCTACAAATCGTTTGGTTTGCTGTGAACGAATCACTGTCGACCTGTCAACGACCGCTGAACGGTCCCTAAGCGCACACAGCGTGTGGCTAAAGTGAAACGAACGTCCTTCTGGCGTCAATTGAGAGTCATTTGAGCGTCATCCGAACGTCCATGCTTCAGTACGCTTGTCTAACGTCGATAGTGGCCCGTGAGAACATGCTAATGGTTTTAGGGTTTTCTTACTTGGTTGCAAGTACACGCTTCTAGTGCGTTAGACACACGCTAGTGGTGCGTAAGACAAAACGTTAATAACACGCCAGATTTGCCATCCTCGTTCTAGAACGCTCAAAAAATAAACAATTGAAGCGTTCAGAGAACGTTAACCAGAACGTCATAGTGTGACGGCCCCTTATCCGACATGATTTGGAGCGAACTGCATATCCCAAAACTTTGCCAGTCTTGCATCCTATCATCGTGCAGTGACCTGAAAATAAACTTCATTTCAGTTTCATTAAATTTACCATCATGCACAAACATTTTTATTTAATTTACCATCATGCCCAAACATTGCCCAAAGATGCGTAATTTCCTTATAAATAATGAAATATTATTGAGAGACCTTGCATTTCTAAACTGTTTTACCATGGGATAACAGCAATTTTCCTTGGAGTAAAGAGTTAAAGAACAGCAATCGAGAGCCAAATTTTGACGAAGGGAAAATGCCAAAACAATATCCCATGCCTGTCCGTTAGAGGATATTAAGAAAACCTGAACAGGTTAAATAATGTTTAATTTATTCTACGAGGTGTAAGGGACTCGGGTGAAACGACAAACGAGATATGCGGCAGCTGTCTTTCTTTATTTTTTTTTCTATATTATGCCGTAGCTATGCCGATTCTCTAAAATATACAAAATATAAAATAACGCACATTCATTCAAATATTCACAAATATTACATATATTATTACATATTATAATGATTAGCATTTAATATTACTATTGTTTATAAGTACAAAAAATATTACATAAATAAATACCAAATGCTTAAATAAATATGCAACTGATAAATCTAATTACAATAACTGATGATATTGAAATTAGTAAACTGTTTTTAAAAAATAAAAAAACTTTCTTACCGATTTTGGTCTGTACCCAACCCAAGTTCCTTAACATAAACAACTGAATGCCGGCAGGGCAGAAACGACGTCAGACATCTGCAGGACGTCGGCGTACGACGTGAAGCCAAATTCCAATTATATTTTCATGATTCCGCGCCGACGTCGTACACGACGTCCCGCAATATATATAATAATAAATAATTTTCTTAAATCATAGAAAAGGATTTAACACTTGGTAATGATAATGAATCAACTGTTAATGATTCAAGTACATCTATATTGTAGTTTTAGATCTAATTATTAGATTTTGGAGGATCTTGGTACGTAAGACTATACCTGTTGAGACTTCGTGTTGACATCGTAAACATTGCCATGTTTCTCCAAGTTGATACAGATGAAATGTTATCACGAAGTGGACAAAAGATGTCAAGGACAGCCGCTAAACCAACAACTTTTTTATTTATGCAGTTATGTAAATGGAGTGGCTGTGAGCAATGTCGACAATGTTGTAACTCGTTTGCAAGAAACCCAAGCTCAACAATACATCGGCCATCTATAGATCCACATTTCTTCGCCTCAGAATCAGTCAAAACCACTTCTTCGTGGCTAAGAACACTCAAATCTGAAACTGGTGTGTGACGACCCTCATAAGAATGGTATTCCTGGACTCCAAATCGTTTTTTCTCTGATATCTTTTGATACCTAGCTGCGTTTTTGCCTTTAAAAAATTAACCGTTCGCGAAGGGTGAGAAATTTACCGTTCGCGCAGGGTGAGAAATTCCTGACGATATGCACAACTTGGCTTGGTGACAACACTCCTGTGAAGTTTCAATGAAATCCCTCAAGCGGTTTCGGAGAAGCAAGGACAAGATTTTGCTAAAAACACCGATAACTAGGCCAAAAATAATCCGAGCGGAAATTTCTGACGATATGCAAAACTAGGCTTGATGACGAACATTCCTGTGAAGTATCAAAGAAATCCCTCAAGCGGTCTCGGAGAAAAAGCGAGGACAAGATTATTTCGGACGGACGGTGCAATTATGCCCGTCGGGGGCATAAAAAGTATAAAAATTATGTGTAAATAATAAATATATTTCTTTGACTGATTGAACCCGTATTTACACATACAGTTCATATTGTTTGATGAGTTTTATTGATATTGTCGATAAACCTTTAAAGTGATTCGCTATAATATTTTTCTATAAATAGAATTTCCTGATTTGCTATTGGCTTAAACAGACATAATGATTATTTGAAAATTTCTGATTGGTCCAGTAAATTTGGATATCTTCCTGGCCATTGGATGCTAGGTTTTGAAACAGTATTATAGACCTGGATCAGGAATCTGTGAAAAGGTTTGAAGCCCAGCTATTTTTTATAAGTCCTGGTCAGTGTGAAACTAACATTATTTTTAGTTCCATTTTAGTTTAAATGAGTGTGCATTCATAAAAATAGCATGATACTTTACATTTATTTCAATGCCAAGTCCAACAAATATCAACCATGTGAATGCTAGAGTATTTCCAAGGCTAGCTCTTTTGTTCCTTGTTAAACTGATAATTTGTGCATGTTATTTTAATTGTTACTACGCAAAATAACATGCACAATGTATAGCTCTTCCAAATCAACCTGGTTGATCGAAATTAATCAAAATATACACAATAACTATTAAAGATTTGAAACCAAGAGTGGTTAATTATTGCTTATCACAATTTTCAAAACTTCATGTGATGAAATTGTTATTTCAATTAATCAAATTATTATGCCAACAAAAACACTACAGACATAATTTTATTTAAAACATCAACTATTTATCGCAAAACATTTCCTGAAAGTGTGCTTATGTACATTTAAATTCCTTCACTTGACCAGAGAGCTGTGTATCACAATACAAAGTTTGCTAGTATAATGATCGTAACAGGAATAGTCTTACCACTACGATCTCGCCCTGATACAATCTCGTACCATTTCAGCAATGCTCATACCACATATAGCGCTGGTTGGCAAACGGTGATTGTCACATATTTACTTTGTTGATGTTATTTCCCATTGATAGAATTCATATGATAATTTGGCTCCATCGTTTATTTGAAGAAATATTGTTTCAAATCAGTATATGGCATCAGTAAAACTGTTTGGAAAAAGTCCTTTAATTATTAAGTTATCTGGAAAATTTATTATTTAATTGGGCCATTGTTTGCTTTGAGTTAGTCGCTGTTTGCAGTGCCACTTATTTGAGTGATTTTAAATTTATAAATAAAAGGAGAGAAATGGATTTGCAACATCATTCTTTACAACAGTTCTCTATTAACTACTAGTGTGCATTCATAAAAATAGCATGATACTTTACATTTATTTCAATGCCATGTCCAACAAATATCAACCATGTGAATGCTAGAGTATTTCCAAGGCTAGCTCTTTTGTTCCTTGTTAAACTGACAATTTGTGCATGTTATTTTAATTGTTACTACGCTAAAAGCAAACTGAATATTATGGCATATCCATAATGCTGCGTACTGCTTATGGACCCTTTAAATAATGCGTAAGACCTAGAACAGCCCGGAATACTGCATATGCTACGATACTGAAATTAGAAGGGGGGGGGGGGGGTCACCTCCCTATGATGGGCAAGTGATGGGCTCAGTTGTCCGAATTCTTCTGGACGTCCGAAATAATGGCGTACTTTGCACGTTGATAAACTGGTCGGATTTTCTTAATCCATGAATTTTTAACCAGGTTTTATTTAGAATAATCCTGGTTGTTAGATTGGGGTATGTCGTTGGGCGGGCGGACGGATGGGCGGGCGTCAACATTTTGTTAAGTTTTCTGTGAAGTTTCGTTCGTATTAGTCTATGTGTTATTAAAATTTAATTTAAATGCGACGATGCTCCCTGCGTATTTCGGGAAGAAGAAGAAATGCGAACGTTGAAGTTTTAACAACTTTCTTCTTCATTATACGAATTAAGAACGTTATACAGAAATGCTATTATTAAAATAACGTTAAATAAAAATGAACGTATAATAAATTTTGATGTAAAACGTTCGGGCGGAGTGATTTTAGAGGGGCGGGCGGGGATGAGAATCTAGGAATTAAGTATTGGTTTTATTTGTTTACACAATTCGAGGAACTTCTATTCAGTGACAAACACGGCATCCACCCACTCTTCCTTTATGTTGTTAATATATTGTTTTTGGAAGGCCGTAGATGTTTAACAGAACTTCCCGGGAATACAACAAAAAATGGTGTAAATAAAAAGGGATTATTTTTGTTTCAAGTTTTTTGTGTGTTTTTACATATTATGAGATTTGGAAATAATTAATTTACTCATGTTAAACAGAATAAAAATGATTTTTTACAATGGGGGCCTACAGATATATAGAGTTACCTCCCATTGAGAGTAGCTTCCCTTGTTGATTGGGTAGTTCCGGTTTAGAAGCAGTAATAAGTGTAGTGTTAGACGTGTAGATAAATAGTCTTAAAGAGCTTTAAAGTTCAAGTGCATTGTCAAATTAACAAAAAAAGTGAAACAGGCATTATCAGGAATAACCATCATCTTTAGTTTAAACTTATTTATTTTACATCGATTGTGAAACAAGTTGTTCCAATTGATTATATAACTAAATAAACTATCTTCATTTAATAAATGAAGAGAAAGACATAAAAACAATATTTCTTAATATTCCTTCATGAAACTTTCAAATTATATTCCTTATGACAACACGCTCGTGATGATACCACATTCTTTAGGTCAAGGTCACATTTGATGGAGTTATTTCCCTTTTTATGAAAACTTAACATTGACTATAACTTTGCCATTTCTTAATATTTCTTCATCAAACTTTCAAATTATATTCCTTTTCACAACACGCTCCTGATAATACCACATTCTTTAGGTCAAGGTCACACGTGATGGAGTTATTCCCCTTTATATGAAAACTTAACGTTGGTTATAACTTTACCATTTATTAATATTTCTTCATCAAACTTTCAAATTATATTCCATATGACAATAGGCTCGTGACAGTACTATATTCTAAAGGTCAAGGTCACATTTGATGGAGTTATGCTCCTTTTTGTACTTGCATTTTTATTCCGACAGCACCAGAGGGTGACACAAGTGTTCAACTGAACACCCATCTAGTTGAGGGTAAGAAATGCATAAACTCTTTAAGTTACTGAAGGGGTCAAACACAACAATGTTAAACACAAATTGCCCCAACAAACTAAAGTAAAATATTATGCGCTCCACTATACAAATATCTATTTTTCTATTAGGTGATAATAATCAAACATTTTTTATGCATAATGCTGATTTCTGAACGACCAGAGACCAGACCCTATTAAAACGTATTCGAATAGATCACAGATGACTACTGCGTTATTCTGTAAGAATTGTCAATCTTAGACCGGAGCTACCCAGTAACAGGTGCGCTATAAAAAGGGATGTAACTTAGACAGAATACTAAGATAGCTCTGTATATCTTTAGGCCCCAATTGTATGATGCTTTTTATCTGATCAAAATCAGTCCAGAAATTACTGAGAAACAAGCAAAAAACCTATCTGAAGCAAGTGTTTTTGTGTGTGCACAAGATTCTTAAAGTCAGCTGGTATAGCCACCCTGATAAGGAAGAAGAGATCATTATGGGGAATTAATTGTCGGGTCCCCAAATCCACCAACGCTTTAGCCATGTTAGAGAATGCAGACTTACTTCTTATTGGGTGTAACGCAACAAATTAGCACGGCCTTGCTCCTGGAATACGAGGCATTAAACATAGAATCCTGAAACATAAAACATTATGTCATTATTTGATTGTTTGAATGGAATATACAATTAAACAAAACTTGGAGTAGACATGAAACATTTTGAAAAGAAATCCTGTTAGAAAAACCTAAAGCTTTGATAAATTAAAGCAGGAAGGATATAACTATTTAACATTAACTAACCATGATGCTCGAAGAATCCATCCAGTGGAGTAGATTACCACCATGGAAATACAGCCTTATTTTATACAGTTAAAATTATGAATTTGAAATCTTGAGGTAAAACAAATGATAAAAATCTTCATTATCTTTCATTAAAACCAAAGAAACCCAAGCTATTGTAAATGTAATTGGTGAACTATGTCTTTGAGTTTATGTAAAAGTAGTTGAAAGTAGTCCCAGCCTTTAACAGAGGTGAATGTAATGAGCTAATATTGTAAGAGAGTGGGTGAATTGAAGGATGCACAGATTTTTAAACGTTAAGCAGTCGCACCTATTTTTACACCTATATCCTGTCCACCGCCAACCCTGTTTCCTAGACCATAACATTTTACAACATGGAACAATTTCACCCTTTCCAACATAGACACACCTTTATTGGGTGGGCAAACAATGTAGATCCAGATCAGGCGGCACATCCGTGCCATCTGATCAGGATCTGCACTGTTCGCTTTTTGATTTGTTAGGTTATTTCTGACCAAAATGTGACCAGTGTAGATCCTGATCAGACGGCACACTGGTCGCACAGGCATGAAAATGTGTATATATGGAGAAAAGGGTTAAAGCTCCCAAAAGCCAGCAATGATTCAATGTCGGAAACCGGTAGCATATAAATCCCTAACACATTGCCTCTTACATCCCTGTTGAATGATCACGGCTAGTTACAGCAGAATATCCCAGTTCAATGATCAAGACTACGTAGAACAGTACAGTATTGTGACTTATTACCTTGTTCAATGATGAATACTAGTATGGACAAAATATAATAATTACATCACTGATCACTGATTGAGACCTAAGCTCTGACAAAATGTGTCATACAACGACGATCAAGGCTTGTACACACAAATATTTTACTTACAACCTTATTCATCGATTGAGATTAGTACAGTCAAAATGTGGTAAAGTTCAATTATCAAAACTAATATAGACAAATGTGATAAACATTACCCAGGTCAGTTCAGTGATCAAAACTAGTTAGACAAAATGTGACTTGAAACCCAGTTCAACATGATCAAGACTTAACAGAACAAAACTGTGACTTAACAACTCTGTTCAATGATCTGTTCTTAATACCAGTGAAAGCACTGTAGTTGTCTTAATTGGTTCCTGATCAAGAGCAGCTTAAACATGAATGTAAAATGTTATATTGTGGTTGATAGTCCAGTTACTAGTGTTGGAATTGGGACTTTTTCTAGGACAGGTTCTAGACCAGTATTTTCTGTTTGTAGAAATCCAGAAGTGAAGGTTCTTCCTCACTTATTCCTTGCCATTTAGTTTAAGACTGACAATTTCAATTTTTGTTTTGACAGGGTTTTGAAAATACTTTTCATAAGCAAGCATATTCATTTAGTGGACTTACATACAAAATAGCTGTCAAAAACCGGTGCCTGTTTGTGCCCCTGGCGGTTAGTGTATTGTTGGCCATTTCCCTCAACATCTTGCCAAGGTAAAATAGGTCCACATTTATTTCAGTGCCTTCCTGTAAAAGAAGAAGTAAATTGTCTTATCTACTTTTAACAGACAAGGAAAAATGAATAACAGAGATTATGTTAGATTTGAGCAAAATACAACAATCAGAATGTAATTGAACCAGTTTACTTATTTTTACTCAATAATTGTATTGTTGTACCAGTGAAGTGTTGTTTTTATTTCACTATGTGAAACTGTTTCTTGTCAGTTTGGTGTTAACAATTGAAAGAAGGCCAACCATTGGAAATACAAAAAAATATGTATTCAGTTAGGGCAAAATTAGGTTTTCTGTTCAGGTTCCTCTAAAAAATAACTAGATAGGGTACAGGTAGGTTTGAATTTAATTTTATTATTGTTTTAATTTTCAGTTATACTACACAAGAACATGTCTCGACTATTTTCTTGCAATGAAAATTCCATATATATAACTGTTGTTAGTAAGCTGTATTTTGACATAAAAATGAGAAGTTAAATGTTAAAAGAAATTTCAGCAGCTCCATTCAATGGTTGCTGTGGAATATCAACATAATGTTATAGCAATCAACAATTTTTAAAATAATAATACAAATATCAAAAGCAAATCATGTGTTAGGCAGCTTTTCAGGTTATTCTAAACAAATTATTGTTTTCAATCATTAACCCTGATTTACTTTAAAGGTATCAGATGTCAAAAGGTCGAAACATTGGAAAAAAATGGCAAGATGTTCAAGCTTGTTTTATAAGAGTAAGGTAATGTCCTGTTTGTTTTATTTTTATGTTTTAATAACTGCAGTTTTCAATCCTGTTAACAAACCTTCTTCGCAGCACTGTCTCCTTCCACCTTCTCGTTCCCAGCTAAGTCAACTAATGTAATTGATTAGGTTTCACCCTGAAAGGAAAGTCAGTTATCTGGTGAAAGCAAAATATACTATTATTACAATAAGCAAAGTTCTGGTACTTTACCCTAACAGAGTAACAATCTTCAAATGCAGGGCCCTGTCAAACCTTCTGGAACAGTGCACATTCAGCTTTTACAGAGAAATCAAATGCTGTCAGAGATCTTAAATGGATAAAATCGTAAGCCATCAAGAAGCAATGTCTATGCTGATCATCATAAAACTAAAACTGGAAACTATTTTCCATTTCTACCAGTTTCCATTTCATCCAGTCAGATGCTTGATATTTGAGACTGGTCTCCAATCTTAATTTTATGATCTTGGGCCCTTGTTGGTCATTTATAGAACTTCTTTACTGAATAAAAATAGTAATTAGTTGTAAAATATAAAAAAGACTGCTTTCCATTTAAAAGTTTGGTTCTTTAGGAATTCATCGCTAAAATAATGTTGCAAATAAATTAATAATTAACATGAATGTACCATATGTGAATTTTTTTTTCAATTTTTTTTAAGGTTATGTTATGAAGCTGAAATAATGTTGCTGTTAACATATTCCACGAGCTATAGTATAGTACAAGAGCAAAGTGTTGTAAACTAATTATTGTAATACCATGCTCTCTTTTCCTCTCTACTTTTTGGCTGTGTGGGGAGGCTGTGTATGCTGGATGTGGCCGTTCCTGTTATGCATATTTCATTTTTGTAACAGGGTGAGAAATATGTATTCTCCATCAATGGAAAGTTACCACTTTTAGCTGATTGATAAAATACAAATGACATTATTTGAATTCAAAGTTCTATTTATGATTGACTTTGAAACAATCCCTATAATTAAGGTCAGGAACATGCTAGCAGTGTTGTCACCCTTAGATAAAGATGTATCTAGGGAGGAAAGAGTTAAACTTTAAACTTTATGATAACATGAAGATAACATGGAGAATGACCCTCCCAAATAAGTTATCAAAGCCTTTTTCATATGTATATATCAAAATATAGATATGTAAATGAATTTAGAGACAATATTTTTAATTAAAATAAAAGATAAAAAAACATTCAAAGTGCCAGACATTTCTTAAAGTTTTGTTTATAAGCATTTAATATCTGCATATCTAGCAGCCTTATTTCATTGAACTCTTTACTCCATATATACACCTTTATCACATGGTGGCCAGTTAAGATCAAGATCAGCCAGTACATCTGTGCTATCTGATCTGGATCAACAGTGTTCCGCTCCTGATCAGAAGACAACCTTATAAATCTAAAAGCAAACAGTTTAGATCCTGATCAGATTGCATGGATGTGTCAACTGATCTGGATCTAAACTGTTTGCCCATGCAGTGCAAGTTGATCTTCAGAATATTTTTGTGGTGATCTAAATCGCAGCATCTACACTTACCATGTTTATACTAGGCTAAATGTTTCTCGCTCTCTTTCTCACCCACCAAATAGATTCTGTTCAGTTCTGATAAATGGCTTGATTTAAAGTATTAAATATTTCATAAAAATGTGTACTGTATATATCAACAGTGTCAGTAATGAATAAAACAGGAAATAAAATTACTTTTACTAAGAATGATATTTTATTTATAACATGGCCTCTCGAGCTGCGTCTGTTCAGTGTGGTCGACCTCACTCTCCGGCCCTTTACTGCATTTTTCACAACCTGTAAGCAAAAAAAAACCACTGGATATTGTCCAATATAATATTGTCCATTATAATATTGATCAGTTGATAGAACTAAAAATTATTTACAAGTTATGGTAGTTTAGTTTTTAGCTCACCTGAGCACTTGTGCTCATGGTGAGCTTATAGGATCGCCCTGTGTCCGTCGTGCGTCGTCCGTCGTGCGTCGTCAATTTTTGCTTTAAACATCTCCTCTTAAACCCCTGGGCCAAAGTTGACGAAACTTGCCACGGATGTTCCTTGCATGAAGCTCTTCATCAAAGGTAAACTTAAAGAAATATCGCATGGAACATAGAAAAACTAATAGACACATCCAAATCTGGAAGCTTAACAACCATATTTTTATTCGTAAAACCTAAGATGAAATTAATATGATCAGTATGAACACAAATGTCATACTGTAAATGATAATACATGTAAATACGTGGAAGAGATTTACATGATTTTCAATAATTGCAAGACTGTAATGTGGCATTTGTATCACCATTACGTACCTTCTGTTTTTTCACATTATAGAAGTTTGTTTTCCATATTTTATAAAACTGTGCGAACTGTAGTGTTTCCTCAGAGTGCCGGTATCTTGTCTTGTACTTTTCGTAGATAGATTTTATCGTCACACCAACAGGTAAAAGAGTGTTCCCGGACGAAGGATGAATTTCGCCATAAATACTTATAGAATTGGTCATGAAACCTTGCGCTATTAGTCTAAAGTAATTTTGAGTAACTCTTTTCCGATCGATAAGCTGTAAGGTACATGTAGAAGATATTTTATGTCTGTTTCGGTATTTTAACTTTATAAGTTTCAACCCTACTTTGATTAAATGACATTTGTTTCCGAGCGAATGTGGTGTTGTCAAAATCTTGTGAAACTGCTGTTTCGAAATATGCGGATTATATCATATTTAATCGCGAGATGGTTGCGTTATAAAAAGGGATAGATTTTGCAGAATTAATAATAATTATGACGGCAAAATATTGGTATAAACTAAATAAGAAATCAACCGTTTTATATTATTTCCCTGAATTGTCCCATAGGATATATGCATTTCAAAATAATGTAACAAAGACTTATTGTTATATATAATACAATATAGTTGTTTTCAATACGATAAAATATTGAGAATTCAAGAAGAGTAGGTCTCTTGTTCGTAGTCATTTATTCATTAAGTTCATCTTAAAGGCAGTCTTTAGGCGCCATTAAACTCTCGTCGGTAATAAAATTTTAAAATCTCTGTAATGGCAAAATGCATTTCAAAAAAACTTTGCACAAATAATCGTTATAAATATATCTTCATTTTAAGTAAGAACAGTAAATAAAACTAGCCAGACCTAAAAATTCCCCAAATCGTATTTACATAAATTCACAAAAACTAAACAAGTCAAGCATTATTTTTCTTAACTTTTCTAACGTATCTTAACATATGCAAAATAAAGATACATTAATAAAATTTATTTGCGCAATCTTTCATAAAACGGCATTTTGCCGTTAAACAGATTTTGATAGTTTTCTTTTTATCAGTGAGCGTGATTATAGAGGGCCCATAAACTCATTTATTTCTAGATGGACCGAATACATCAGTTTGTTTATTTTTTATCCCGAAGAAATAACCCAGAGATATAATTCATTGTATATTCCCGTTTCTGTATGAAATTTGAAATTCATTCGTGGTAAATCGTCTTTTTTTGCCGTGTGGTTTTATCTGTAGGTATACTAGTATATTCAATGATTGTTTTGAAGGAAATGGTATTTTAACATTTTCGTGTTTGGCGTTAATATTTTAAGCTGTTGTTAACGATACATAAAATATTTTCTGACGAAATCAGTATTCCTTTAAAATATTCAATCATGTGTAACCATGGCTGGTATTTTACATATTTGATTAAACTAATTAAGTTTTTCGCGCATGCCAAATCTTTATAGAAATCTAGTTCGAAATCCAAGTATTTGAAGATATCTTATTTCCTTTATCCAGATAAATCAAGATCCCGCGAGAGAATACAAACAGATTCCGCACAAAATCAATCACTAGTTAAACTTATTAAATAAATTATAAAAAATACGAAATAGATGGCCAGACTTTGACTAAGTCTGTCGCAGCTCAGGTACGCAGTATTTTTCATTAGTCTCAACGAAAGAATAATTAAGATCCACCTATCTGTATAGAAAATAAAAATTATTACCTTTTTTGTCTTCCGTTTTTTTGTCTGTTTGGTCCAACACATGCAAACCTTTATTGACGATTGTCACCAATCTTTTGTATGTTTTTTTTTTCTGAAATCCCCATTAAACACCGGTACCATGCTTTCCTAAAGTATAAACATGTTAATGTATTCACTTAATGTGCACTAAAATGATTGTGCGTTTTTTTTTTATCGTACACGAAAGAACAATTGATATGCAAAGTTCTTAGTTATATCCTTTATTAAATTATGTAATCGATTGTTATGACAATACAGTAAAAAAAACCTTTTTACAACAAATACCAGTTACTGTAAGTTATTAAACGTTGTCTAATATTTATATTTGTAAAATTTTTAACAGTGCTCAATTTCCCCGATCGAGCATTTGTTTGAAAAATGCATTGTCGAGATATTAAGGAAAAGAACACAATAAACACGATCCTGTGAATTTTCGGAATATTATATTTTCCGAAAACTTTTTTTTTATTTTATCGATTTTCTTGCGGTTTTTTTTATCTGGTGATTACATATGATTTAAATAGAAAAACTGGAATGTTTCAATGCCATATCTTGTTTAGTTTTCGAGAAAATTGGAAAATAAATTCAGTGTCAAACTTCGATTCCGATCGGAATCGACATTTTCCGATCGGAATCCTGAATTTTCCTGTCGGAAAATTTTCCGATCGGAATTTTTCCGGTCGGAATTTTTTCCTATCGGAAAAATTCCGATCTGAAGAGGTGATTCCGATCGGAATGATTCCTGCGTTTATTTAATTCCGATCGGAATGATTCCTGCGTTTATTTAATTCCTATCGGAATTCATGTAGCATTTATCTTTCCGAGCAGAATCAGTCCTGTGGGAAAAGTTATTCGAACATTTAGTTTAATCGCAAACTATGTCGTATTTATAATTTCCAGTCAGTAAAGTCAGTTGTTGTTTTTCTGATGAAAATGAAAAAAATATATATTGTGATAAAAGAAAAACACAATGTAAACGCACTATTCTGTAAGTAAGTTATTGTTATTATATTTTGT
Source organism: Corbicula japonica (assembly GCA_038501625.1). Lineage (NCBI taxonomy): Eukaryota > Metazoa > Mollusca > Bivalvia > Venerida > Cyrenidae > Corbicula > Corbicula japonica. The sequence goes on along the minus strand of JAZAYU010000268.1, from coordinate 501,061 downwards.
TGACATAATCTGACTCTCTAGGTCATGATTGACAACTTGACATTATTGTAATCGTCAACATCGTTTACTGTTTTCGTCAAAATGACTCATTACATTAATTTAGATAATTATCCATATATCTCCATTATTTTTACCTTTTAATACGATAGTGCTGATCAAGAAATACAGCAAAATGATATAGATTAAAGTCCTTTGTTGTGCTCACACAGACACGGTCTCGTGCACCAATACAGCCGTCACATAATACATGTTGTACTTGTATGTGTGTAATATTATATAAAGTTATCTCCAGTATGAATAATTGAAAAGGTGAAATTCGTTATTCAGTTTCTCATTCATGCTTCTATTTTTTAACTTCACGTACTTTTTGATTTATATTCTAAGATTACTTGTCAGACTTGCTGATCCATTTCAGTCCTGTCGGTTATTTTCTTGACAAAAGTTAATCTCATTTTTTTTAAATTTGAAATATCGCGTTAAATACTGAGTTAAAGGTTTCATAGTAAGTTTCATCGTTTTATCGGTAAATCAAAACGGGTACCTATGTTTACTTACTTGTGTAAATTTTATTCCATGAAAAGGGAACTTTAAGCTAAACTTGGTTCTAATCGTTATGTTTCCGATATTTCGGCTAAAAACCGAGACTGCAATATTTCATGTCAAAAAATAAATATTTCAAAACGTTTTATCCTTTTCTATTTTAATAAGCGATAAGTTGGTTGTTTTTGAATTACATTTGCATGACGCACGGATACATGTATAACTTCTAAATCACCGGCAGAATATGATCTCTTGGGCAGCAGTCCTGAAATCGGTGGAGAACTCATTTTATAAGAGAACATGTTTAATCGACAATGTAAAAGAAATTCACAAATACAAGTTTTTAAATTCATATAGTTATTGTTGTTATTTCACCTAAATTTTACAATAACTATTGTATTTAAAAAAAGAGAGAAACATGTAATTCAAGAAAAATCAACATTATCTTTAAACAACAGTGCCAAAATGCCACAAAATACGCCCGTCAAAAAGTTTGGCTAATTTGCCACATTTTTCGTATAAATAAAGAGCCAACACTCTTAAGTGCCTGAAGCAACTTGGCTGGTTATTGAACTTGGCAGAGATATTATGCCTACCAACATATTCACCAAGTTTGATAAAGACCGAATGAAAACTCTTTGACTTAGAGAGCGGAAACAGTAATTTTGGACAATTCAAGGGTCATAATTCAGGAGTGCCTTGGGGGATTTGGCTGGTTATAGAACTTGGTCGAGACATTATGCACACCAACATATTCACCAAGTTTGATAAAGAACTGATGAAAACTCTTTGACTTAGAGAGCGGAAACCCCGTGGACACCGCCCGCCAACCCGCCCGCCCGCCGCAGGTGTTCCCATAATACGTCCCGTTTTTCAAACGGGCGCATAAAAATCGTGAACAAGTTATAGTATACAGTAATGTGTTGTAATTACCATCATCTCAGATTTGATGTAAAAGTTACGTTTTAACTTATATTATTTTGAAGATAATGATTATTAAACAAAAAAGATCGGTTTAATACAAGAATAATAATTCGGTTAAAATCTGTATGAAATTAGGATACCCACATGGTCTCGTACGATTATGGATACGCATAATAGAACTGTAAGTTTGAAAAATTCCGATCGGAATGTTTCCTGTGTTTATTTAATTCCTATCGGAATTCATTTTGTATTTATCTTTCCGAGCGGAATCAGTCCTGTGGGAAAAGTTATTCCGAACATTTATTTTAATCGCAACTTATGTCCTATTTATAGTTTCCAGTCAGTAAAGTCAGTTGTTGTGTTTCCTTGTGAAAATGAAAAAAAAAAGATTGTGATAAAAGAAAAACAAAATGTAAATACTAGCATTTTATATATACACTCACTATTCTGTAAGTAAGTTATTTTTATTATATTTTGTTGACAAAATCTGACTCTCGTGGTCATGATTGACAACTTGACATTGTTGTAATCGTCAACATCGTTTAATGTTTTCGTCAAAATGACTCATTACATAAATATAGATAATTATCCTTATATCTCTGACTTTTATCGTCATAATACTTGGTTATTGTATTATATTAAAAAACGATTTGTTTAACTGTTGTCTTAATAGAATATTCACCATATTTTCTGATCTGATCTATTTTGAATTCCGACAGAATTGAGTATTTCCGATAGGAATGAATCCGACTGGAATATTTTCTTTTGATGAAATTTCCAATGGAAATGATATTGATCAAAACCAAGTTTTCATGAACCGTTAAATGTTAAGTTCTTTAACTGTTTGAATAACAAGAAGAGAGTAACATAAAAACTTATTGCGGCATTTCCTTATTCAGTTGTGTATACGAGTTTGTTTTATTTGGCACAAAAAGCACCCATAAAGCTAACAGTACCGCATTTTCAACGTATAGGCTTGAATGTGGAATAAGATATTTCTTTAAATAAAGGATCTCCAGCTTGAAGTATTCCCCTTAGGAAAATTCTGATTCCACTTTCAGCATGCTTAAGCTTATACGATGCTATGCTGTCAGTATGAACAATAATTGTGCATGTATTTAATACATTTATAAGTGTTCGGTGCGCTATTGATTTTAGATCTAGAATATATCAAATTAAATGTTTTTACTTCATCCGTCACTGTGTTTCTTATTCTCTGTGGTGGCGATCCTTACTGAATTACGCTTCGTTTCTCCAAGGCTAGAAATGCAATTTATTATTATTTAAGCAAACATAAAAGAAACTCAAGAGTAAACAATGCAAGAAACTGACTGTATTTCACGTTCAGAATTTGTAGAACGTAGTCCTGTTATATTTTTCATAGACGCATATACAATCTCACTAAAGTCGCGGCCCGCAGTCACTGTACATAAGTAATAGCGGTTTTCCCCCGATTACTATTTTTAGAAAACGCCAACACAGGAAGCGTATTTATAACACTCGCAAAATGATCTGAAGATGTCATTACATTAGAAATGCATGCAATACTACATAAACACACACACACACACACACACACACATATATATATATATATATATATATATATATACTAAGAAATGTGGTAAGTTACGGGTCTAATTTCGATATTACACCTTTATGTGAGGTGCTATAAAGTAATGGGGTATATATGGTACCCCGTAATTTTCAATGCCATTTCTATGCATATTCGGACTTCTTAAGTACGATAAACTTTATTCCCGTAACACGGTTTATTATCGAAATTTATTTTCGGTCTATAAAAAAAAACCCGAAATTTTTTTTTATCATAAACCAAATTTTTATATTACAGCTTATAGTACTTACAAGGTCAGATAGTGCATAGAAATGACATTTAATTAGCGGGGTACCATATATACCCCGTAACTTTTATAGAACCACACATATAGGTATAATATCGAAGTAAGACCCGTAACTTACCACATTTCTTAGTATATATATACAACCCCTGATTAAGGTTTATTACAGAGACCCCATATCTGACGATATTTCTGTATATATATATATATATATATATATATATATATATATATATATATATATATATATATATATATATATCTCCAGTAAAATATGTCTTACGCAAGCTGTCAACACTTTCCATGAGTTAAAATACTATTTTTACGTTCACTTTTGCGATTTTATAGGCGACAATCTGATTGGTTCAACGGGTTGTGATAAAAGCATGTTTTAGTTTCTCGTAGTCAGATCCTGATAGCGTAACGGGTTTCAGAAAATGATTTTAATCAGATTGACGCATACAGATAAAAAAGAAGAAATTTAAACGTTTGAGATTAAAGAAAAATTATGACGTTTTCGGGATTCGAACCAACGACCTGCAGAACCACGAGTCAAAGATATAATGTTGAGAAACGGTCTAGATCATTAGGCTAATGCGGAATTTGTACGAATAGAATATCATTCCAAATATATACTTGTTCTGGGATTCAGGGATGGATCCAGAGGTCTCTTCGCCGGGGGTTCGGTGCCCCCCTCCCCCTTCACAAAAATGAAAGGAAGTAGCGCGTTTGGTGTTACCGCACTTCTTTACTCAACCATGCCAACTATATAGCTATAGCTGTTTAATTTGACTGAAAACAGTACACTATTAAAGACGGGAATCTCTTTTAAAAGAGAGAAAGTCGAGTTTCTTTTTCCTCGGTGAAGAGGCGACCGCCTACTCCGAGCTCTACGTTTTACATTCTAAAAGCTGAAAGCGGTATTTGTGTATTTCATTTTAATAATGCATAGATTTTGATTACTAAAATAGACCAGATAATTATACATCTATGCGCTGTCTACGGTAGAATACTAGGCCTAACCCCCGCCCAAGAGATCTCCAAAAGATTAGAATTGTTCAAGTTATGTCACAACTATCTCATCTACAACAAATTTCCCACAATGCGGATAATTATATTCTTTAGTTGTCATCTATTATATATTACAATTACGATATAAAAATTCACTGCAGTATTTTCGCTAGTCTGGTTCCCATCGTTCTGTTAACTGTGCCGGGCCCGGTCGAGAAGACACTTCCGTGCCGATAACGTAACAAGAATATATATGTGCTCAAACTAAGCTAAACATTAGACGGGTCTCAGTTTTTATCGCATGTATTAGTTCAGTGGTTTTATCACTTGCACCCGTCCACTGCTGGATGCGAAATAGACGAGTTTATTTTTGAAAATAGGATGTCATTTCTTAAAATGGACCCGTCCATTTCCTGCTGCCAATTGCCGCAGGCTAACGATTGTCACCTGCTGGTGTTGTACATAAATATACACGATATGGTGTAATGTTCGAAACAGATTAAGCTGCAGTCATTTTATTAGATGCTTATATTGTCATATTTTCAATATATGTTGCTAATAAAAATGAAATGTCGAGGTTTAAAGCTTAAAATATTTCAGAGCGAACTAAAGAGTATAAGCGATATCAGATATTATTGTGAGAATCACCGAATTAATGCTTATAATGAAACATACCACCAAACTTGTGCCCCTATAATCGGTGTCCGGCGGGGGAGGGGTCATTTAGCTTTTATATTGCCACCAAAACATATTGGTCACCTACCATAAATGCGTATGAAAATGAAAATAGCAATGTAGATGCTATTAAATGCCGGAATTGTAAATACCAAAAACAGCCATCATCATCATCAACAGCTGCTGCATCATCATCATCATTATTATTATCATCACCATAATCATCATCATCATCATCACAGTCTGCAGTAGCAGCATCTGCAGAACCTACAATAAACAGTTTATTTAAATTACAAAGATCCCGTGGTCTCCGATGAATTATTTTGCAAATCTGCAAGCCAAAAAATAAAAAGAAAAATAACATGGGATGACGAAGTTTGATGATGATGATGATGATGATGATGATGATGATGTTTGAACACGATGAAACAAATATATCTTATCATTTTACTAAGTTTCTTTTTTAAATTCTGAATTTTTATGTATAACATTGTTATAATCTCCATGAAACAAGAACCGGGAAGAAAAAGCTACTTAATGCTCCTGACTTGCACGTTCTCCTTTTTGTACTCTATGGTTGCATTAGATCACTTAAAAACGCGATAAAAGATGCGAGTCGGGATTTCGCATCGCGTTTAGACGACCTCCTACCGTGATCTTATCGATTTCGCATAGTGTCTTCATAATTTACCAACCCATAGATCGGCAGAGCGAAACGATTGTCCCCAGAAACATCAACACATATCCTGGTTTGGTAACCCGTCTGATATACTAGTTTCACGCGGTAAATAATCGCAAGATTAAAAATGTCATAATTTATTTAGTGCACGGAACAAATTAAATAGTTAAGATAATGTCATTTTTTACAGCAATAACATTTTGCGGAGTGTATATGGATATAATGATAATCGCCGTACAAATATATTCGGAAGGTGTAATCGGTGCAAAAATGTATTAATTAAGAAGATCAGTTAAAGAAAATTCACCGAAAAGAAAGCGCCCAATTCCTTTTGAAATAGAGTACAGTTTTAAGTTTGTAACCCGTCTTATATACTATTGTCACACGGGAAATAATCGCAAGATTAAAAATTTCATACATATTTTATTTATTTAGTGGACTCAACACATTAAAAAATAAAATTAGGAGTTAAATAGTTAAGAAAGTGTCATTTTGTACAACCATAACACTTACGGCGTATATAAGGATATTATTGTGATAATTGCTTTACAAATATAACACGCGAATATTCTTCAAGTGTAAACGGTGCTAAAATGTATTCATTAAGAAAAGCAGTTAATGTAAAAAATGCACGCTTTCTTTTCGGAATAGAGAATACTTTAAAGTTTCTTTTTTATATAAACATTACTTCATAAGAATCCAGCGGAAAAGGGAGGGGGTTATACATGTCGTTAGTGCTATAGTTAAAATGGTTGAACCCTGCGATTCCGAAAGAATCCCGATGTCTCTCATACTCTTATTCATTCTCTATTTAAGCAGAGTTCTGCCTTATTTTATTTTTAAGACTCGAAATAAATGTGAATGTGCATCTGGAAAATGCAGGCAATTGAAAAGCTTTATTTATTCCTTAGATTCGAACTTTCGTTAAAATAAGATCAAAAAAATTAAACTTGCAAAGAAACAATTAGACGACATTCGACATTTATTAGACAAATTCAGAATTCATTCAATCAAAATTTACGTTATATTCCAATTAACAGAAATTCAAAGATATTTAATTATAAGTGATCATCTCAATACATACTGTCATCATAAACTGATAAAACAAAATCATGAGACGCATTAATCATTAACTAAATTCCAGATTTCCACATTCCTGCCATTTTAAGTTCATTACTAAAAACAATGACGATGACGTGTTTGAAACAGTATCAAGCATTAAACACAATATATTTACTTGTACACTTTCATTAACTTATGAGATTTAAATCCCGTTTTTAATAATGATGAGTAAACATATACGCCTATATAAATTAATTTTCAATATTTAGAAAGCTTCATCAAAAGTCCAAAATATTAAGTTGTAGATTAATAGCTAATCATTTTGTTAGTTCCCATTTCCCTTTAAACAAGAATTTTCCAAAAAAATTATGAACAAGGACATTATGGTGTTATAGTAAATTCAATTTTAACCTAGCTAGTGCGCCAAAAGACGGACGTACCGAGGTTAATTCAAACTAATAAAATAATTAAATCACCAAATTCAGTTTTTATGACTTTAGATTCTTATCGCAAATCAATTAATGCGGATATTAAAATGATGAACGAATCATCAATTATTACAACTCCGCCCCACGAATCACGTTATCGCGTTAATGTGTTACTTATTTTCTATTGGTTGATGTTTATAAAAGAGGCGTTCCTTTACAAGAGGCGATCAGGGTGCTATACATTAGATATGATGGTCAGTTTTGGAATTCATACGCTAGTTAACTAATACACTTCTGGAGGCCCCTACCATATCGATTGATATGTTCGAACGTTTGTATTTTTAAAACCGAAAGCACCACAAGAAGTGAAACCGATTCTTTTATTGATAGTTTCACACGTGATTTTTGTGAAATGACACGAGTCTGTTTCGTGAAATAAATTAAAAATATTACTAAGATTATGTATGTTCAAGTCGGATTTCTAAAAGTCGATTATTTCGAAAACCCAATAATTTCATGTTTCCATTCGCTGAATAAATAGTGCCATAAGTCTTTGAGATGTTTTTCTACACGCCTTGCAATCATTGACATCGAAAAATGGTATTTAATCACATAAGTGTCACCCAAACAGGGTATACATTGTTCACTTCTCAGTCAGAAAAAAACCCAATGTATCGAAAAGCAAACGGTGAAGATCCCGACGACGCGGATGTGCCACCTGGTCTGGATGTGCACTGTTTGCTTAAGGATAACAGCCGTGTCACATGAAAGAAAGAATTATTTGAAATTTATGTGCGCTGAGAACAGTAGCAATTTTACAACAACAACAATGATATCGGTCAAAATAATAAAAACGCGAGTATATTTCTTTTATAATTTTATTAAACTGTGATTGTGCAAGTATTGTTTGATTTATATAAAATGTCCATGTTCATCATGTTTTTATTCACGCGTTAAGATCAATTAAATTCTTGTTATATTATATTGTCGTTATCTAACATTAACAGATTAGACATAATAGTTTACATTTCAAAACGTTATAATAGTCGGAATAAATAATTTTAGTTAGTGCAGATATAGGAAATATTTCAAATAGTCTTAGAAAAATAGATAAAAATTTACAGAATCAGAGGGATCGAGTTTTAACAGGTATGGGAGAAATGGAGTTGTGAACACGTGCCAGTAATGACATATTCTCAATTCGGGTTGACACCGATCATTAAATTTGATATGTGAAATGAAATGCGTTTCAAAGCAGAATTAATAATTTTCTATCGTGCTGAAAACGGTAGCTAACAAAAATTATGATGATTATCTGTTATAATTATGCTATAACACATTTATGTAACGCGGGAGCTTAACTTTAGCGGATTGGAAGGGTATGCTACTATGCTGAAAAAATGGTAGCTAACACAAAAATGACGAATTTTTGTTGTTTTGTCAAATAACGTGTACTTTAATTTAAATATTCACTGTGTTTCATATTTTTAAAGTATATTATCAATATCAGTTTAAAACTTAGTTTAATGATTAATAATCTTTAATTCTTTGTAAGCGGTTGACACTTTTATTACCAATAAGATGTTGATATCCATTAAAATTGTCATGGTTATATTGCCCGAGGCAGATAACTTATCGGAATTTTAGGGATTTTACATCCAAACGTATAATCAACCGTGCCCGCATATTAAGAAACAACTTAATTAAAAATACGAGCAAAGTAATACCATTCATTATTAAAGTTCACCTAAATGCATTTTAGAAATAAAGTTTTATATTGGACACATTTACTTAGCAAATGAAAATCTTGTACGGGAATATCTGACACAAATATTGTTTACAGAATTATTAGTTATTTATTGTTATTAATAATCAAAGTGAACTTAAATATACATACAGAAACTTTATGTGTGTTAAATAACAACAAAACATCACCATCTACATTAAATACAACAAAACTTTGTTGTGGACACCTTTGCTATTTTCCACGTACAAAACGTCCACACTTGATACAAGAAATATCTTTAAAAAAAGATAAACGGCGTTGATGGAAAAGATTTTTATATATAAGAAAGAAAGAAATAAAGAGCGTGCAAAAATTTCGTCTGATGATAATACGTCGATTAAAGAAGAATGTCTAATGTTAACTGTACATTTATTCAGTTTCAATAAAATACCTCTTGTAGAGTTAGTACTAATGACGAATAACTGTTATTAAATTACAATAAATGAAAATAATAACTTGTTACACGAGCGAAATCTACAAACTTTTACGTAAATTAACTTTAAAAAGGTGTCCCTCCCGAGTATTGAACCCGGGGCATCCGCTTGAGAGGCGAGTGTGATAACCACTACACCAAGGCGATTTGAATGTCTGGACTTGAAATTAACAATCAGTATCAAAGGAACTAGAAAGGAACCAGTAAGAACCAGAAATATCTGCACTTCTCTGTCGTTTTACACTGTGTATTGTACTCGAGTGTTTACCTGACACCCATGAATATTCCATACAAAATCGTATTTAAGCCATCAATTGACTTAACTGGTTATTTATACCGTAAATATCTTTTTCTCCAATACAATTATCGCTTTCAAAAACGAAAATGTCCGAACATGTAAGTGCCATGTAAATACTAACACACAATATAAAAATCGTTACGGTAATCATTAACGAGACCCACTAATAACCAATCAAAATAATCTATTTGATTTTCCCGCTGCATAATAAGTTTTATTTACAATATTTCATTGGTCGAAAAACTAGGTCAAAAGTGAGCTTAGACAGCTAACGCCGAAAAAGATCTAACTGGTAACGAGTCCTTTATCACAAAAATTAATACACGTTATGAGGAATGTGTCTTGTTTTCTTGAATTCGCATCTGGTATCATTTTACAGCAAACTTTAAGGTGAAAATTATTAATTTATTTAGTGCATAATGAAATGTCACATTTTTCACTTCACTAAACCGCGAATGCAAGTTAATGCCCCAGGCCCAAGCAAGTCGATATCGATAAATTGCAATGGCAACGCAACTTCTTTAAACACGAAGTATATTTCGTGTTTAAAGAAGTTGCGTTTCTAATTACTTTCAGCAGTTATATTTATCGTCAAATAAATTAGAAGCGCAACTTCATGAAACACAAAATACCGGTATATAAATCCAGATATATTTCCTGTTTAAAACAGTTGCGTTTCTAATGTAACATACATGTAATTATTATTGGATCAATTTTTGCCTTTACAAACTTCAGTAAAGCATAACTTAAACCTCAAAACAGGATTCGCAATAAAAACAGGATATCGCAATAACTTTTTTATATGTGAAGGTTATATAAATCAACAAATTATCTCTCTTCTTTTTTTATTCAGTTTGCACATATTTTTTAATTAATAAAACGACCATAGTTTAAACGGGGCGGATCGCTAGTTTTTCAAAACTTTTAGTAGAATATACTGGGGCGAATCCAGAAAGTGTTCAGTGAGGTTGTTTGAACCCTCCTTTTTCTAAGAAGTGGGGGGGGGGGGGGCAATGTTTTATGTTCATGGAGATTTTGGTAAGAAAGTTGGATATTATCAATATCATACAACTGTAGCAAACGAACCCCATTTCCAGAAATCCTACATCCGAGCTTGAATATGTATGATGCTGAGGTAGTTAACTTTTAATCTCAAAACAGAATATCGCAGTATACTTCAAAAATTTGTTCTATATTTTAATGCGCGTGTTGTCTGCGTCGTCACAATACTAATTGTCATTGTAATCATAATGATCAAGTTTGGCTTGGTTATTAAATTGCAACTCAATTTCAGCATGATTTTTTAAATTTGTTCCAGAAAAACATAAAATCACATATAGATAAAGCACTTACACTAAAATCTTTAAAAATGCATTCGGAGGCTCAATATGCTTACTGTGATTTAACTTTTAGGACCTGTTCCGCATTCAAAAAAACCTTATCATACATGTAACATAAAGCCCCGAATCTAAGAATGGAGACCAGTCTCACAAGCAAGCAATCCGTTGAAACGTTAACCTGTCTCAGAATTGACAATGGAAATTCGCGAGCATAGAGTTGAGATCTCTCCGGAAACGAGCGAGAGCTCGCGCAAATATTATCACGCAAAAAGATGTTTCAACTCGACGATTGCTAACCCGGTTACTGAATTTCCAACCTTATGTAAATTCGATTTTACAAGTAATTTTATGCCGAGTCTTTGTTTTATTAATTCAAGTTTACCACGTTATTCAGAGTAACTATCTCTTAAGCATCACACAATTACGTAATGTAATATACTTAATCAAGCAATTTCTGAACAAATAAAGTCCTATTCCAACTTCAAATAAACACGGTAGGTATTAACAAATCAACCATTGCAATTTATTTAGTATTTATAAGTTTACTTAATACACGTATCCACAAAATTCTAAACATCACGATTTGAGGGAATACCGATATACACCGTAATGCGACACTTTAAGAGTCAATTAATTTTAAAGTCAATTTATTTGATTTAAAAACAGGATATTAAGCCAGTCTACATCCTTCCATACAAACATCATTCTCAATGCAGTAGGGCAGAAAATAGACTGGCTATTATAACATTTTGTTAGGATGCATAAAACTATAAAAAGAAAACAAGACAGATTATAGAAGTGATTAAAAATAATCATAGAAAATAGATAATACGATAAAAGTATTAAAGAAAAAGAGGGATAGATTTTTAACAGAGGAAGTTATTTGTTCATCATTTCTGGTGTATCTTTCGGGTCTAAATAATGCGTTTTACAAAAAAAAAAAAAAACAAACACGCCAGGAACCGCTCGTTAAGCTGTTGCTCTCTTGCAGTGGGATTCTTGCAACTGGCACCCACACTGGCTCCCACACTGGCAATGATCTTTGTAGCCAGGCTTTATGGTTTATTCACGGAGAAGAAGCAGTGATACGAGTATATGTCAGTGACTAAAAAGATATGGAACTATTGACATTTGTAATTAATGATATATTGGCAATTCGGTTTGAAATCGATCAATATTTTACATGTAGATGTGAAAATAAGTATAGGTTATAGTTTATTTGGAGGCTTGTATGAAAATTAAACGGTCAGGCCCAGCGCAGCATGGCGACCGTTTAATTTTTCATACAAGCCTCTAAATAAACTATAACGTATATAATGGTCGAAATTATTTTTGTAACTGACAAAACAGTCGCCGCCTAAATTACCATGTATGGGTGTGCAGACGATTAATAGTCAAACTGAAAGTAGTTTTGTGACGTTCTCATTAAATAACCCGTAAACATGTACTGAGATAATATTATAGAAAGTGAATTATGAAATTTCTTTATCTGAAAACACCATACGAACAAACTAATTCTTAGGAAAAAAACCTGTGTAGCAGTCTGTCCTTGGGATGAGAAATAAGGGTTCGTCCGTGGAAGTTCCATTTTACCATTTCCTTCATTAATAAATCATTCATAACATGGCAAAAGAGTTTATATCCAGATCAACGCGCTCATCCGTGTATTCTGATCACGATCGACACTTCTCGCTGTTAGATTCACTAGATTATATAGAGGTAATCGACCTTTATTAAACACATTTCCGACGCGCGACTTAATGAGAATTAAGGTTCATTGGCTTAAAAATAATTTCAACCATTATTACCCTTTAAAGGCAGAATAAATTGCTGCACATACTTTGTAAGCGGTTTGATAATTTTATAACTGATAAGATGGCCATATCCCTAAAAGTTGTCATGGTAATGTTTGCTCGAGGCAGATAATTTACCGGAATTTGAGGGATTTTACATGCGTAATAATACATTCAACTTAGAACTAAATTTAAAAATTAGCAGAAAAACGCTCATCTGAACTGCATTATTATTTTTGGAAATAAAGCTTTATATTGAACATTTACTAAGCATGTGAAAACCCTGACACAAATGTTGTTTACAGAATTAAATAGACTAAGTTATCTATTTTTTTAATAATCAAATTGAACTACAGAAATAAATACAGAAGGTGTATTTGCGTTCTTTACTGTCGACAGAAACCCGGCGGGTTGAAACCTGTTATAAAATGAATACTAGTATTTTACCAATTATAATTTCAACCACTAAGTCGGTAAGTGCTTATACATGACAGAGCGATCTAAAACTTTAGCTGGTCGCGCGGCTGCGCTGCGCTATGCTGATTATAGTCAGTAAATTCATTAACCTATATACATATCCAATAGCCTGACGATTATTTTATATGAATGAACATCCGTATTTAAATAAAAATTCTTTGTAGTAATTTATTTTATCATGTCCCATGTATATTATACATAGGCATTTATGAAATTAAATATCAATATGATTTTGACAATAAACTGTAGAATTATGAAACAAAATAGATATTTGAATTTAGCTGTAAGTTGTTTTCTTTTACTTTAATATAAGAACATGTATTCAAAATTTCAGCTAGCTACCTTATTTCAGCATGGTAGCATATTTACTTAGTAATACTGGGAAATCATTCAATGACGCGTTAGTAGAGAAATAAAGAAATAAATGTCCCCCAAAATTGAAAAATACTGGATTTCCATTGAACAAAATAATTTTTTAACCTTTAAATTGGCGTGCAAATGACTTATGAGCAGTCTAAATCAAAATAAAATTTGTTCTTCATTGCGCCATGGTAATTTAGAACAGCTCGCATGTTAATCACAAATATATGTCCATTAAAAGCCGTTTTAAAATGTAACTTATTTAGAAAGTTAGTGTTTAGAAACACGTTTATAAGTTGACACTTATTACATGTAGCTACATTTGTGCAAATAATCTCTGTATTGTTAGAGACCGCCATTTTTTAAGTTTTATTAGCATAAGTAATATTTTAACCCCGAATAATGGTTTAATGTTGGGTTATATTCTCAATGAAAACATTTTTAATTTTAACGGGGTATCTAATCTGCAGACTAAAATAAACTTATCTACATAATTAAAATAATTTAAAAAAAACGCATCATTTTAAAGCGTTATTTTTCTTAATAAGGACATTTTAATTCAAAGAAATGTAAAGACCACCTTCCCAGCGATCGCTTATCAAGCGATAAGTGAAACTCCGCCTGCAACATTTAGTGCGCATGCGTGAAAGATAACGTTCCCAGGTCAGTTCAACGATAATATGCGCTAAATAAAAACATGTTACTGAAAATCTCAAGATTAAAAGAAAGATTTATATACTGAACGAAAATGTGAAATAGGATGATATCAATTGCCGATATAGAATTGTTTTCTGCCGTATCTTCCCAAGGTTATGTTACTTCAGGACCAATTAATTCAAATTTATACATTCGATATGTACATCTCAATGTCTTTTTTTGGGTGGCGTTTTTACGCCGCCCAGTGATTTTACATGTGAATTTTGGTCACATGATCAAAATGGTACCCCGGTCTCTATCTACTTATATAGTCGAACGCGGTTACCAAAAGTGAAATTCGATCATTTTACCTCCAGAGAATTACGCCCTTGAATAACTTATACAGTATATGTAGGTCACAGAGGTTATGAGACGGTAGACGGCGCTGCTCGATTGTTAATCTGTCCAGAGTAAACATGTCAAATTATGAAACTTCCTCGCCAATTTCAAGTGTTTCTCTGATATTATTAAGCGTCTACTGTACAAGATCACTCCTTACAATATTTAATGAGCATCTGTTGTGTCTCAGATGTCGAATAGTTGGATAAATGTCTGTTGAGTATAGAGAAGACGGTCGTTAATCAGCCAATTAAGAACAGATTATCTCAGCAGTTATGATGGCCTAACTGAGATTATAACTGGTATATTGTTCTTTGATGACCTGCTAACAGTAAAGAGTTGTGAGCATGAAAGTGTTAGGATAATTGATAATCTTGTCACTTTAATAAACAGGTGATTAGGCAATAGAAAATTAATTCCTAGATTCCCCGCCCGCCCCTCGAAAATCACTCAGCCCCAACGTTTTTTATTCTGGAAAAATGTGTGCATCAAAATTTACATTTACGAGTACAAATCAGTAGAGTACGAAAAGGCAGTATGTAACATTTAAGTGCGAATTGGCAATTCATAGTCGGCTTGATGATTATTTATCTTTTCATCGCACAAGTGTCATTAGAAACAGCTAGAACAATTAATAAAAAATAAAACCTGTCCACCCGCCCCATTTTTCCCAAAATTCGGATGAGAATCTAGGAATTAATTTTCTATTGCCTTACAGAAGGTTTCTTATAACAGATTATAAACAAAAATGAAGACACTTTTAAAGACACCTTTGCTATTTTCCACGTACAAAACGTCCACAATTGATACAAGAAATATCTTTAAAAAAAGATAAACGGCGTTGATGGATTTTTATATATAAGAAAGAAAGAAATAAAGAGCGTGCAAAAATTTCGTCTGATGATAATACGTCGATTAAAGAAGAATGTCTAATGTTAACTGTATATTTATTCAGTTTCAATAAAATACCTTTTGTAGAGTTAGTACTAATGACGAATAACTGTTATTAAAATACAATAAATGAAAATAATAACTTGTTACACGAGCGAAATGTACAAACTTTTACGTAAATTAACTTTAAAAAGGTGTCCCTCCCGAGTATTGAACCCGGGGCATCCGCTTGAGAGGCGAGTGTGATAACCACTACACCAAGGCGATTTGAATGTCTGGACTTGAAATTAACAATCAGTATCAAAGGAACTAGAAAGGAACCAGTAAGAACCAGAAATATCTGCACTTCTCTGTCGTTTTACACTGTGTATTGTACTCGAGTGTTTACCTGACACCCATGAATATTCCATACAAAATCGTATTTAAGCCATCAATTGACTTAACTGGTTATTTATACCGTAAATATCTTTTTCTCCAATACAATTATCGCTTTCAAAAACGAAAATGTCCGAACATGTAAGTGCCATGTAAATACTAACACACAATATAAAAATCGTTACGGTAATCATTAACGAGACCCACTAATAACCAATCAAAATAATCTATTTGATTTTCCCGCTGCATAATAAGTTTTATTTACAATATTTCATTGGTCGAAAAACTAGGTCAAAAGTGAGCTTAGACAGCTAACGCCGAAAAAGATCTAACTGGTAACGAGTCCTTTATCACAAAAATTAATACACGTTATGAGGAATGTGTCTTGTTTTCTTGAATTCGCATCTGGTATCATTTTACAGCAAACTTTAAGGTGAAAATTATTAATTTATTTAGTGCATAATGAAATGTCACATTTTTCACTTCACTAAACCGCGAATGCAAGTTAATGCCCCAGGCCCAAGCAAGTCGATATCGATAAATTGCAATAGCAACGCAACTTCTTTAAACACGAAGTATATTTCGTGTTTAAAGAAGTTGCGTTTCTAATTACTTTCAGCAGTTATATTTATCGTCAAATAAATTAGAAGCGCAACTTCATGAAACACAAAATACCGGTATCTAAATCCAGATATATTTCCTGTTTAAAACAGTTGCGTTTCTAATGTAACATACATGTAATTATTATTGGATCAATTTTTGCCTTTACAAACTTCAGTAAAGCATAACTTAAACCTCAAAACAGGATTCGCAATAAAAACAGGATATCGCAATAACTTTTTTATATGTGAAGGTTATATAAATCAACAAATTATCTCTCTTCTTTTTTTATTCAGTTTGCACATATTTTTTAATTAATAAAACGACCATAGTTTAAACGGGGCGGATCGCTAGTTTTTCAAAACTTTTAGTAGAATATACTGGGGCGAATCCAGAAAGTGTTCAGTGAGGTTGTTTGAACCCTCCTTTTTCTAAGAAGTGGGGGGGGGGGGGGGGTGGGGGCAATGTTTTATGTTCATGGAGATTTTGGTAAGAAAGTTGGATATTATCAATATCATACAACTGTCGCAAACGAACCCCATTTCCAGAAATCCTACATCCGAGCTTGAATATGTATGATGCTGAGGTAGTTAACTTTTAATCTCAAAACAGAATATCGCAGTATACTTCAACAAGAGCTGTCAGAGGAGACAGCGTGCTCGACTATTCGAATCATTTGAAACAAATGCAATTTAAAGATTAAAACAATAACAACTATGGCCATACATTCATGTTCAATCAGCAAAAATATTAACAAGTGAATGGTAAGAGAGAAATTCATTTCAAATAACAGAAATAATTTCTGTGACCTTGACCTTGGACATACTGGCATGGGTAATATACCCAACACACTGCCTTGTCATGGTGAACATTTGTGCCAAGTTATTTTGAAAACCCTCCATTCAAAACAAAGTTATAGCCCGGACAAGAAAATTCTATTTTTAGTTACAGTGACCTTGACATTGGACCTACAGGCATGGGCATGGTAAGCAACACACCACATTGTCATGATGAACATTTGTGTCAAGTTATTTTGAAATCACTCTATTCCTAATGAAGTTACAGCCCTGACAAGAGAATTCTATTTTTGGTAACAGTGACCTTGACCTACAGGCATGGGCATGGTACGCAATACACCACCCTGTCATGGTTAACTTTTGTGTCAAGTTATTTTGAAATCCCTTCCATTTTTAATAAAGTTATAGCCCAGACAAGAAAATTCTATTTTTAGTAACAGTGACCTTGACCTTGGACCTTCAAGCCTGGGTATGTGCAGACACACTGCCTTGTCATAGTGAACCTTTGTGTAAAGTTATTTTGAAATCCCTCCATTCATAACAAAGTAACAGCCCAGACAAGAGAATTCTATTTTTAGTAAAAGTGACCTTGACCTTTGACCTACAGGCATGGTATGTGACACACTGCCCTGTCATAGTTAACATTTGTGTAAAGTTATTTTGAAATCCCTCCATTCATAACAAAGTTACAGCCTGGACAAGAAAATTCTATTTTTAGTAACAGTGACCTTGACCTTGGATCTACAGAAATGGGTATAGCGTGGACATACCGCCTTGTCATAGTGAACCTTTGTGCCAAGTTATTTTGAAATCCCTCCATTCATAACGAAGTAACAGCTCGGACAAGAGAATTCTATTTTTAGTAACAGTGACCTTTACCTTGGACCTACAGGCCTGGGCATGTACGTGACACACCGTCTTGATATGGTGAACAATAATACTAAGTTATTAAAAAATCCAATAGAAAACAACAAAGTTACAGAGCGGACACGATTTTGCAAGAAAATTCTATTTTTAGTAACAGTGACCTTGACCTTGGACCTACAAGCATGGATATTGTACGCGACACACCGCCTTGTCAAGGTAAACATTTATGCCAAGTTATTTTGAAATCCCTCCATTCATAATGAAGTTAAGGCCCAAGTGTATATTTTGCTTTACACAAAATGTAAGTGAAAAAGGGGCATAATTTAAAAAATATTGGATGCAGGGTTATGGGTCTTGTTGGTTATGATGTAGATTTTGATAGTGAAAATATATTTCAAGTTTCAAGGCAATATCTTAAGTAGTATTAAAGTTATGGGCAAATTGCTTAACACAAAATATAAGATAAAGGGGCATATCTTGAAACATATTGACAGCAGAGTTGTGGGTCTTGTTGGTAATGATGTAGAATTTGATGGTGAATATATATTCCAAGTTTCAAGTTGATATCTCAAGTAGTTTACAAGTTATGGACCAAGTGCATATTTTGCTTAACGCAAAATTTAAGTAAAAAAGGGGCATAACTTAAAAAGTATTTGTAGCAGAGTTATGGGTGTTGTTGGTAATGATGTAGAATTTGATGGTGAATATATATTTCAAGTTTCAAGTTGATATCGTAAGTAGTTTTCAAGTGATGGACCAAAGTGCATTTTTTGTCGAACGCATTTGTTTAACGGACGCCGACGGGAACGCCGACGCCGACGCCGACACCGGGGCGAGTAGGATAGCTCCCCTATTCTTCGAATAGTCGAGCTAAAAATGTGTTCTATATTTTAATGCGCGTGTTGTCTGCGTCGTCACAATACTAATTGTCATTGTAATCATAATGATCAAGTTTGGCTTGGTTATTAAATTGCAACTCAATTTCAGCATGATTTTTTAAATTTGTTCCAGAAAAACATAAAATCACATATAGATAAAGCACTTACACTAAAATCTTTAAAAATGCATTCGGAGGCTCAATATGCTTACTGTGATTTAACTTTTAGGACCTGTTCCGCATTCAAAAAAACCTTATCATACATGTAACATAAAGCCCCGAATCTAAGAATGGAGACCAGTCTCACAAGCAAGCAATCCGTTGAAACGTTAACCTGTCTCAGAATTGACAATGAAAATTCGCGAGCATAGAGTTGAGATCTCTCCGGAAACGAGCGAGAGCTCGCGCAAATATTATCACGCAAAAAGATGTTTCAACTCGACGATTGCTAACCCGGTTACTGAATTTCCAACCTTAAGTAAATTCGATTTTACAAGTAATTTTATGCCGAGTCTTTGTTTTATTAATTCAAGTTTTCCACGTTATTCAGAGTAACTATCTCTTAAGCTTACACAATTACGTAATGTAATATACTATATCAAGCAATTTCTGAACAAATAAAGTCCTATTCCAACTTCAAATAAACACGGTAGGTATTAACAAATCAACCATTGCAATTTATTTAGTATACTGAACAAAAATAAAAAGTATCCACTTTTTATGCTTGTTTTCCCATTACCATATTTTCATTTAATCAGGAACGCTTTGAATGGTGTTTATTTAGTTAATCTCAGTTGTTTTTTAGTTAAATTGTTCATGAATAAAAACTTCCACATCAAGACCTGAGGAAATGCCAATTGAATAACAATTAATCATGACTTACAAAACACTACATATCCAATTTAAAGGGAGGTAATTGGAAATGGTTGGAATTTCCAACGTTGTCTATCGAGGACCAGTTGACTTATTTATGAAAATTTTGTGATTTTATTTATCCACAAAAGGTAGAGAACGTGATTTAATTCCAATAAATGTCAATATTTCAAAGAATCGCCGACATTTTACTGAAACCCTTATTATAACAAAGGGAAAGATAACTAAGTTGTTGCTGCAGATTTTCAAGAATACTTTATTTCTTTGCAATGATAACAGAAAAACAAATGTGTACACATATAGAATTTTGAGTTTTCGTTTTCATATTTTATAAAATTTAATATAGGAAAGTGGATACTTTTTATTTTTGTTGAGTATATTTATAAGTTTACTTAATACACGTATCCACAAAATTCTAAACATCACGATTTGAGGGAATACCGATATACACCGTAATGTGACACTTTAAGAGTCAATTAATTTTAAAGTCAATTTATTTGATTTAAAAACAGGATATTAAGCCAGTCTACATCCTTCCATACAAACATCACTCTCAATGCAGTAGGGCAGAAAATAGACTGGCTATTATAACATTTTGTTAGGATGCATAAAACTATAAAAAGACAAACAAGACAGATTATAGAAGTGATTAAAAATAATCATAGAAAATAGATAATAAGATAAAAGTATTAAAGAAAAAGAGGGATAGATTTTTAGATTTCTGGTGGATCTTTCGGGTCTAAATAATGCGTTTTACAAAAAAAAAAACAAAAAACAAACACGCCGGGAACCGCTCGTTAAGCTGTTGCTCACTTGCAGTGGGATTCTTGCAACTGGCACCCACACTGGCTCCCACACTGGCAATGATCTTTGTAGCCAGGCTTTATGGTTTATTCACGGAGAAGAAGCAGTGATACGAGTATATGTCAGTGACTAAAAAGATATGGAACTATTGACATTTGTAATTAATGATATATTGGCAATTCGGTTTGAAATCGATCAATATTTTACATGTAGATGTGAAAATAAGTATAGGTTATAGTTTATTTGGAGGCTTGTATGAAAATTAAACGGTCAGGCCCAGCGCAGCTTGGCGACCGTTTAATTTTTCATACAAGCCTCTAAATAAACTATAACGTATATAATGGTCGAAATTATTTTTGTAACTGACAAAACAGTCGCCGCCTAAATTACCATGTATGGGTGTGCAGACGATTAATAGTCAAACTGAAAGTAGTTTTGTGACGTTCTCATTAAATAACCCGTAAACATGTACTGAGATAATATTATAGAAAGTGAATTATGAAATTTCTTTATCTGAAAACACCATACGAACAAACTAATTCTTAGGAAAAAAACCTGTGTAGCAGTCTGTCCTTGGGATGAGAAATAAGGGTTCGTCCGTGGAAGTTCCATTTTACCATTTCCTTCATTAATAAATCATTCATAACATGGCAAAAGAGTTTATATCCAGATCAACGCGCTCATCCGTGTATTCTGATCACGATCGACACTTCTCGCTGTTAGATTCACTAGATTATATAGAGGTAATCGACCTTTATTAAACACATTTCCGACGCGCGACTTAATGGGAATTAAGGATCATTGGCTTAAAAATAATTTCAACCATTATTACCCTTCAAAGGCAGAATAAATTGCTGCACATACTTTGTAAGCGGTTTGATAATTTTATAACTGATAAGATGGCCATATCCCTAAAAGTTGTCATGGTAATGTTTGCTCGAGGCAGATAATTTACCGGAATTTGAGGGATTTTACATGCGTAATAATACATTCAACTTAGAACTAAATTTAAAAATTAGCAGAAAAACGCTCATCTGAACTGCATTATTATTTTTGGAAATAAAGCTTTATATTGAACATTTACTAAGCATGTGAAAACCCTGACACAAATGTTGTTTACAGAATTAAATAGACTAAGTTATCTATATTTTTAATAATCAAATTGAACTACAGAAATAAATACAGAAGGTGTATTTGCGTTCTTTACTGTCAACAGAAACCCGGCGGATTGAAACCTGTTATAAAATGAATACTAGTATTTTACCAATTATAATTTCAACCACTAAGTCGGTAAGTGCTTATACATGACAGAGCGATCTAAAACTTTAGCTGGTCGCGCGGCTGCGCTGCGCTATGCTGATTATAGTCAGTAAATTCATTAACCTATATACATATCCAATAGCCTGACGATTATTTTATATGAATGAACATCCGTATTTAAATAAAAATGCTTTGTAGTAATTTATTTTATCATGTCCCATGTATATTATACATAGGCATTTATGAACTTAAATATCAATATGATTTTGACAATAAACTGTAGAATTATGAAACAAAATAGATATTTGAATTTAGCTGTAAGTTGTTTTCTTTTACTTTAATATAAGAACATGTATTCAAAATTTCAGCTAGCTACCTTATTTCAGCATGGTAGCATATTTACTTAGTAATACTGGGAAATCATTCAATGACGCGTTAGTAGAGAAATAAAGAAATAAATGTCCCCCAAAATTGAAAAATACTGGATTTCCATTGAACAAAATAATTTTTTAACCTTTAAATTGGTGTGCAAATGACTTATGAGCAGTCTAAATCAAAATAAAATTTGTTCTTCATTGCGCCATGGTAATTTAGAACAGCTCGCATGTTAATCACAAATATATGTCCATTAAAAGCCGTTTTAAAATGTAACTTATTTAGAAAGTTAGTGTTTAGAAACACGTTTATAAGTTGACACTTATTACATGTAGCTACATTTGTGCAAATAATCTCTGTATTGTTAGAGACCGCCATTTTTTAAGTTTTATTAGCATAAGTAATATTTTAACCCCGAATAATGGTTTAATGTTGGGTTATATTCTCAATGAAAACATTTTTAATTTTAACGGGGTATCTAATCTGCAGACTAAAATAAACTTATCTACATAATTAAAACAAGAGGGTCCATAGGACCCTGGGTCGCTCACCTGTCAACAACTGCTCAATGCTTGCAAGAATTTTGTGCAAGTATGGTAAATCAAGTCAAAAAAAAAAGCTGCTATTGTGAAAAGGTCAAAATAACTCTGGCTCTTTCAAGGGTCATAACTCTGGAACCCATGATGGAATCTATGGATAAACATTTTGACCAAGTTTGAAGAAGACCAAAATTAAGACTGCTAGAGTGAGGACAAGTTTTTTTATAATTGGACCAAGTGACCTAGATTTCAAGGTAACATGACCCAGTTTCGAACTTGACCTAGATATCATTGAGATAAACATTCTGACCAAGTTTAAAGAAGATTGCACCAAAATTAAGACTGCTAGAGTGCAGACAAGCATTTTCTACCATTTGACCTAATGACCTAGATTTCAAGGTCACATGATCCAGTTTCGAACTTGACCTAGATATCATTGAGATAAACATTCTGACCAAGTTTAAAGAACATCGCACCAAAATTACAACCGCTAGAGTGCGGAAAGCTTTTTCTTTAATTTGACATAGTGACCTAGTTTTTAGGGTCAAATGACCTAGTTATGAACTTGATCTCGATATAATTGAGATAAACATTCTGATCAAGTTTAAAGAAGATTGCACCAAAATTTAGACTGCTAGAGTGCATACAAGCTTTTTCTATAATTTGACCTAGTGACCTAGATTTTTAAGGTCACATGACCCAGTTTCGAACTTGACCTAGATATCATTGAGATAAACATTCTGACCAAGTTTAAAGAAGATCGCACCAAAATTACAACCTCTAGAGTGAGGACAAGCTTTTTCTATAATTTGACCTAGTGATCTAGATTTCAAGGTAACATGACCCAATTTTGAACTTGACCTAGATATCATCGAGATAAACATTCTGACCAAGTTTAAAGAAGATCACACCAAAATTACAACCACTAGAGTGAGGACAAGCTTTTTCTATAATTTGACCTAGTGACCTAGATTTCAAGGTAACATGACCCAATTTCGAACTTGACCTAGATATCATCGAGATAAACAATCTGACCAAGTTTAAAGAAGATTGCACCAAAATTTAGACTGCTAGAGTGCATACAAGCTTTTTCTTTAATTTGACATAGTGACCTAGATTTTAAGGTCACATGACCCAGTTTCGAACTTGACCTAGATATCATTGAGATAAACATTCTGACCAAGTTTAAAGAAGATCGCACCAAAATTACGACCGCTAGAATGCGAACAATCTTTTTCTAAAATTTGACCTAGTGACCTAGATTTCAAGGAAACATGACCCAGTTTCGAATTTGACCTAGATATCATTGAGATAAACATTCTGACCAAGTTTAAAGAAGATTGCACCAAAATTAAGACTGCTAGAGTGCAGACAAGCTTTTTCTATAATTTGACCTAGTGACCTAGATTTCAAGGTCACATGACCCAGTTTCAAACTTGACCTAGATTTCATTGAGATAAACATTCTGACCAAGTTTAAAGAAGATCGCACCAAAATTACGACCGCTCGAGTGCGGACAAGCTTTTTCTATTATTTGACCTAGTGACCTAGTTTTTAGGGTCATAGACGCAGTTACGAACTTGATCTAGATATCATTGAGATAAACATTCTGACTAAGTTTGAAGAAGATTGGACCAAAATTACAACCGCTAGAGTGCGGACAACAATTGTGAACGGACGGACTGACGACGGACGAAGGCCCCTCACAAGAGCTCACCCTGTCACTATGTGACAGGTGAGCTAAAAAGCAATGGCATTGCCTTACCTTTGCTTTATATGCAATACTGTACTTGTAATGAATAATTTAAAAACTAAATAAATTCAGGTGAGATAACTTAGTTTGCCATTCTTATTATGTACTATAAAATATAACAAGAGGGCCAATTGGCCCTAAATCGCTCGCCTGTCAAACTTGACCTAGATATCATTGAGATAAACATTCTGACCAAGTTTGAAGAAGATCGGACCAAAATTAAGACCGCTAGAGTGCAGACAAGATTTTTATATAATTTGACCTAGTGACCTAGATTTCAAGGTCACATAACCCAGTTTCAAACTTGACCCAGATATCATCGAAATATACTTTCTGACCAAGCTTGAAGAAGATCCAACCAAAATTAAGACTTCTAGAGTGCAGACAAGCTTTTTCCTTAATTTGACCTACTGACCTAGTTTTAAGGGTCACATGACCCAGTTATGAACTTGATCTAGATATCATTGAGATAAACATTCTGACCAAGTTTAAAGAAGATTGCACCAAAATGAAGACCACTAGAGTGCAGACAAGATTTTTATATAATTTGACCTAGTGACCTAGATTTCAAGATCATATGACCCAGTTTCAAACTTGACCTAGATATCAACGACATAAACATTCTGACAAAGTTTCAGAAAGATCGGACCAAAATTAAGACCTCTACAGTGCAGACAAGCTTTTTTCTTTAAATTTACCTACTGACCTAGTTTTAAGGGTCACATGACCCAGGTACGAACTTGATCTACATATCATTGAGATAAACATTCTGACCAAGTTTAAAGAAGATCACACCAAAATTGAGACTGCTAGAGTGCGGACAAGATTTTTTTATAGTTTGACCTAGTGACCTAGATTTCAAGGTCACATCACCCAGTTTCGAACTTGATCTAGATATCAATGAGATAAACATTCTGACCAAGTTTGAAGAAGATCGGATAAAAATTATGACCGCTAGAGTGCGGACAACAATTGTGAACGGACGACGGACGGACGCCGGACGGTTGCCGGACGAAGGGTGATCACAAAAGCTCACCCTGTCACTATGTGACAGGTGAGCTAAAAATACTGAAGGCCAATGTACACTTAATCATAGTCACACCTTAGAAAACTACAACATATTTAGTTTTATATGGTCACTGGCCGGTCATATGGAGAATTACACAAGCTCTGACCGAGGCAAACATGAATACCTGTGGTAAATAGTTTAGAAAATAAATCATTTATTTATATGCTGCAGATGCTAATGGCAACTTCAGATAGTAATATTTTCATGAAATTTTAGTTTACACATACCTTTTCTCTAATATGTGAGTAAAGAAATTTCAAAGTTACAACTTCTGTTTAACCTACTAGTTTAACCTATTACTGCATGAATATGTCGTATATCACATGGGCAACAGTGTAAATCAGATATGCTGGTACATCTGTGGATCAGATATGCTGGCACATCTGTGCTGGCTAATCTGGATCTACACTGGTTACCCATGTGATAAAACACTTAGCAATGGAGTTAAACTGTATCATTTCTCATCACTAATCAAACTAAACACCATACTTTCACACCCATCCACCAACAACATGTGGGATATACTTACCTTTTCCAGTAAGTGAGATAAAGAAATGGGCTGATTTGGTGCTGTAATGATTTCTTGGGTGGATTGAGATTGATATGTGAGAGATTTGAACCCTGGCTGTCCTCCAAGTCTGATTCATCGCTATCTGACATCGGCTGACTGAACAAATCGGACTTGTCTAAACTGTCATCATACCCTGAAAATAAAAATCACAGAAACCATTAAATAAGAGGGATTTAGAAGGTTGTGTGTAAAGCCATATAACAGGGCAGCACAACACTAGAACTAATAATATCTTCACTTAAAGTTGTTTAATATATAAAGAATTGGAAAACTGAAAGAAATGAGACAACAAGGTAATAAGACAAGGCTGCTCATTCATATTCCTGAGCAATATGAGACTCACCCACACAAATTTGTACAAGCAATGTGGATCAGACTCCTATTATATAACACAGGCATAAAACATTTCTATTATCAAAGTCAGTGATCAAACTAACATATACTGAGGTTTAAAAGCTGTCTTGCAAAACATACAAGCCAATTAAATGCTCCTACAAAATATTATTAGTACAACTTCATTTCTTGCCAAATACAGCTTCCTGTTCATAGATGCAAAACAATATTGATCTCGAAATTTGATCACACAGAAAATGCTGCACTGCAGACTTGAGAAAGAATTTAATTATGGAATTCCTGGAGTTCATCCCAAGCCAGACAACTACTGTAGGAGTAACCGATCAATACACCCAATATTCTTCACCTACTTTTTATTAAGGTGCAAGAATGGAGTAAACAACAGTTGTTGACAGTAAACAAGCTATGATGTAGAACATGTATGTGCATCTTGATCTTTATGGGATAAAATCAGGTCAACAACACTGGAGACTGTTTATCTGATCACTTTTCTAACCATTTAAAAAAGTCAGACAGGTCATATAAGCCAACTTCCTGGTTTTATTATTTTGAAAGAAATAATTGGCAGTGGTTTTAATTGTAAGAAAACCACAGAAGGAAAATGACCGCCAAGACTGCATGCAGTGTGATAGGCAATCAATCATACAGTCAAATGCATTTGTTAATTGGCTTAATCATGACTTTTCCATCACCTTTTGGACTGTAAAACATCAATATTGTGTGATTATATTAATTTCAGTATCAGTTTAATCAGTAGAAATCTGTAAATCCAGTCAGAGAAATTATTCCCATTATTTTATTGGAAGGGCCTTTAGTTTGTTGTTCATAGCATTATTCACCAATTCCAAGATCTTAATCCTAATGCTCTCGTGTCCCATAATGCCCTGGTTTGCAGCAGCTTTCCAATCTGGAGACAGTGACCTCTAACCTTTATCCTGACGACAAAGGTTACTTGAGGTCACTGCATGCAGAGGAGGGTGAATGACCAACATGCAAACAAATTGCAGCCAGCTGTAGGAGACATTCGTAGGATAAATGAAATTCCTCTTCACCTAATTACATTTCCTTCTTCATGCAGTACTTCCTCATCATTGCAAATGGTTTGAACTGTAGTAAAGCTGAATTTTTTAGCAGAAATGCACAGGTTTCTGTAATGTTTAAACAAGAGGGCCATGATGGCCCTATATCGCTCACCTGAGTACAAAAGTACTCTCAGCTTGTGGTTTCAGACAAGAAGATTTTTAAAGTTTTTCCTATACAAGTCTATATAACATGAAGTGACCCCTGGGGCAGGGCCAATTTTGACCCCTGGGAAATAATTTGAACAATCTTTGTAGAGTTCTACTAGAGGATGCTAAATGCCAAATATCTTAGCTCTAGGCCTTGTGGTTTCAGACAAGAAGATTTTTAAAGTTTTTCCTATATAAGTCTATGTAAAATGAAGTGACCCCTGGGGCACGGCCAATTTTGACCCCAGGGAAATAATTTGAACAAACTTTGTAGAGTTCCACTAGAGGATGCTAAATGCCAAATATCTAAGCTCTAGGCCTTGTGGTTTCAGACAAGAAGATTTTTAAAGTTTTTCCTATATAAGTCTATGTCAAATGAAGTGACCCCTGGGGCAGGGCCAATTTTGACCCCAGGAAAATAATTTGAACAATCTTTGTAGAGTTCCACTAGAGGGTGCTAAATGCCAAATATCTAAACTCTAGGCCTTGTGGTTTCAGACAAGAAGATTTTTAAAGTTTTTCTTATATAAGTCTATGCAAAATGAAGTGACCCCTGGGGCGGGGCCAATTTTGACCCCAGGGAAATAATTTGAACAAACTTTGTAGAGTTCCACTAGAGGATGCTAAATGCCAAATATCTAAGCTCTAGGCCTTGTGGTTTCAGACAAGAAGATTTTTAAAGTTTTTCCTATATAAGTCTATGCAAAATGAAGTGACACCTGGGGCGGGGCCAATTTTGACCCCAGGGAAATAATTTGAACAAACTTTGTAGAGTTCCACTAGAGGATGCTAAATGCCAAATATCTAAGCTCTAGGCCTTGTGGTTTCAGACAAGAAGATTTTTAATGTTTTTCCTATATAAGTCTATGCAAAATGAAGTGACCCCTGGGGCGTGGCCAATTTTGACCCCAGGGAAATAATTTGAACAACTTTTGAGTTCCACTAGAGGGTGCTAAATGCCAAATATCTAAGCTCTAGGCCTTGTGGTTTCAGACAAGAAGATTTTTTGAAGTTTTTCTTAATATAGAAGTCTTACTATGCAAAATGAAGTGACCCCTGGGGCGGGGCCAATTTCGACCCCAGGGAAATAATTTGAACAAACTTTGTAGAGTTCCACTAGAGGATGCTAAATGCCAAATATCTCAGCTCTAGGCCATGTGGTTTCAGACAAGAAGATTTTTAAAGTTTTTCCTATATAAGTCTATGTCAAATGAAGTGACCCCTGGGGCGGGGCCAATTTTGACCCCAGGGAAATAATTTGAACAATCTTTGTAGAGTTCCACTAGAGGGTGCTAAATGCCAAATATCTAAACTCTAGGCCTTGTGGTTTCAGACAAAAAGATTTTTAAAGTTTTTTTTATATAAGTCTATGCAAAATGAAGTGACCCCTGGGGCGGGGCCAATTTTGACCCCAGGGAAATAATTTGAACAAACTTTGTAGAGTTCCACTAGAGGATGCTAAATGCCAAATATCTAAGCTCTAGGCCTTGTGGTTTCAGACAAGAAGATTTTTAAAGTTTTTCCTATATAAGTCTATGCAAAATGAAGTGACCCCTGGGGCGGGGCCAATTTTGACCCCAGGGAAATAATTTGAACAATCTTTGTAGAGTTCCACTAGAGGGTGCTAAATGCCAAATATCTAAGCTCTAGGCCTTGTGGTTTCAGACAAGAAGATTTTTAAAGTTTTTCTTAATATAGAAGTCTATGCAAAATGAAGTGACCCCTGGGGCGGGGCCAATTTTGACCCCAGGGAAATAATTTGAACAAACTTTATAGAGATCCACTAGAGGATGCTAAATGCCAAATATCTAAGCTCTAGGCCTTGTGGTTTCAGAGAAGAATATTTTTTAAGTTTTTCCTATATAAGTCTATGTAAAATGAAGTGACCCCTGGGGCGGGGCCAATTTTGACCCCAGGGCTATAATTTGAACAATATTGGTAGAGGACCACTAGGTGATGCTACACAACAAATATCAAAGTTTTAGGCCTTACGGTTTCAGAGAAGAAGATTTTTAAAAATTTTATGTTCAAAATCTATTTTTATCCTCTGTGACCTTGATAGGCAATGGACCGGAACCATTTGAACAATTTTGGTAAAGCTTCATGCAAGTAACATTCCTGCCAAGTTTAAGCAAGATTGGCCCAGGAGTTCAGGAGAAGAAGTCGTTTGAAGAAAAAGTTGACGACGCACGGACGCACGCACGGACGACGGACGACGGACATCAGGCGATCACAAAAGCTCACCATGAGCACTTCGTGCTCAGGTGAGCTAATAATTTAAAAAAAACGCATCATTTTAAAGCGTTATTTTTCTTAATAAGGACATTTTAATTCAAAGAAATGTAAAGACCACCTTCCCAGCGATCGCTTATCAAGCGATAAGTGAAACTCCGCCTGCAACATTTAGTGCGCATGCGTGAAAGATAACGTTCCCAGGTCAGTTCAACGATAATATGCGCTAAATAAAAACATGTTACTGAAAATCTCAAGATTAAAAGGAAGATTTATATACTGAACGAAAATGTGAAATAGGATGATATCAATGGCCGATATAGAATTGTTTTCTGCCGTATCTTCCCAAGGTTATGTTACTTCAGGACCAATTAATTCAAATTTATACATTCGAAATGTACATCTCAATGTCTTTTTTTGGGTGGCGTTTTTACGCCGCCCAGTGATTTTACATGTGAATTTTGGTCACATGATCAAAATGGTACCCCGGTCTCTATCTACTTATATAGTCGAACGCGGTTACCAAAAGTGAAATTCGATCATTTTACCTCCAGAGAATTACGCCCTTGAATAACTTATACAGTATATGTAGGTCACAGAGGTTATGATACGGTAGACGGCGCTGCTCGATTGTTAATCTGTCCAGAGTAAACATGTCAAATTATGAAACTTCCTCGCCAATTTCAAGTGTTTCTCTGATATTATTAAGCGTCTACTGTACAAGATCACTCCTTACAATATTTAATGAGCATCTGTTGTGTCTCAGATGTCGAATAGTTGGATAAGTGTCTGTTGAGTATAGAGAAGACGGTCGTAAATCAGTCAATTAAGAACAGATTATCTCAGCAGTTATGATGGCCTAACTGAGATTATAATTGGTATATTGTTCTTTGATGACCTGCTAACAGTAAAGAGTTGTGAGCATGAAAGTGTTAGGATAATTGATAATCTTGTCACTTTTATAAACAGGTGATTAGGCAATAGAAAATTAATTCCTAGATTCCCCGCCCGCCACTCGAAAATCACTCAGCCCCAACGTTTTTTATTCTGGAAAAATGTGTGCATCAAAATTTACATTTACGAGTACAAATCAGTAGAGTACGAAAAGGCAGTATGTAACATTTAAGTGCGAATTGGCAATTCATAGTCGGCTTGATGATTATTTATCTTTTCATCGCACAAGTGTCATTAGAAACAGCAAGAACAATTAATAAAAAATAAAACCTGCCCACCCGCCCCATTTTTCCCAAAATTCGGATGAGAATCTAGGAATTAATTTTCTATTGCCTTACAGAAGGTTACTTATAACAGATTATAAACAAAAATGAAGACACTTTTAAAGTAATTTAATGTAATAAAAGTGCTTACTGTACATCTTTAAATGCTTATAATAAATGGCCATATATAGTTATATTACTTTTATTTGTGCATATCTTTTATCTCTTTCTGGTGAATAAATATTGTTTCAAATTATAGTGCAAATAGCAACTATTTCATAGGTAAAGTATTTTTGATTTCCCCATGTGTTTCATTTCTTTCTTATTAATTAAAAGTTTCAAATCAAATGTAGATGTATTATTTATTTTTTTCTGGCACAATACGACTTCATTCTTGGATATTAGCATCCTCTCGAATGTCCGTGATAGATAAAAACTTGATCAAGCAGAAGCCAGGCACGCAAACGTTTGCTCTGCCATCCGAAAGTTCCTTCAAACTCCTCCAATAGGAAACTCACAAAATCTATAGATGATGTCACATTGATGTGACATTATATCAATCACTCTAAAACGCCACCCATCAGTACTTTCTGTGCTTTGATTAATGAATGTTATAAGTTTAGTTTATATAAGCAAGCACAACTGCTCCGTGAAGTTTTATTTCTTAACTCGCTTTTATTCAAATGTATGGGATCTGTTTGTTTTGTCAGACATAAGCGTTGAAATGTATTTTTATTCGTTGTATAATGATTTCATCCAACTATAATACACAGAAAACTAAATCTAAATCACGTTAAGAAAAGCAACCTCAGAAAAAAATGCAGCGAAGTTTTATTTCAAACAACGTTTGATATTTACAGAAACGTTTTCAGAAAGATTTTTTATACATTTTAATTTTACATTTTTATTCCTATGTTTAATATTATTTATGTAAAACGGCGCCACCGTATTACATAAAGCTAGCGAAAATCGCTACAATCTTTACTATCAGAACGGAAATTGAACCAATTAAAAATTCATTCGAAATAGCCATGAATACTGAAGTTAGAAGTAGTTAACTTTTCTCATATATGTTATTTACAATGAAAAACACATAATATAATTATAACATTTCTGTCAATCAAAATGTTGTCTCGCATTCTTACAATAATAATTAAACCTAGTTTTTGTTTTAAATTGGCCACTTTATGCCAACAATTGATCATTATTTTAAACACATGCATGTCGCATAACTCTACCATGGCCAGTTTCTACAGTTAAGACGTTTCTACTATGAAATCAGTGATAAAAAGTGTTGGTGGGCTCAGCATTATTTTATTTAAAAGTAGAGGTTAGAGTTTGGAAAATCTGAAAATCAACATTTCCCAGAACTATGTACAGCGAAACACCGCTAATAAGAT
The DNA here is from genome assembly GCA_038501625.1 of Corbicula japonica. Taxonomy (NCBI): domain Eukaryota; kingdom Metazoa; phylum Mollusca; class Bivalvia; order Venerida; family Cyrenidae; genus Corbicula; species Corbicula japonica. Next base: position 468,278 of record JAZAYU010000268.1, on the reverse strand, counting down.
TGGAATTGGTACTGGGTAAAATTGGTAAAAGATAAAGTAAATTAAATGTATGTTTTTGCATTTAACAATTTACTGTTTTTATCATTTCTACCAGAGAAACATGTAGACTCCGAGCTGAGAGGGCGGAGTGTTTGGGCATCCAGAGGATAGTGCTGGATATAGAGAACACTTTCACACATCTACCAGAGAAACATGTAGACAATGAGCTGAGAGGGCGGAGTGTTAGGGCATCCAGAGGATAGTGCTGGATATAGAGAACACTTTCACACATCTACCAGAGAAACATGTAGACAATGAGCCGAGAGGGTGGAGTGTTTGGGCATCCAGCGGATAGTGCTGGATATAGAGAACACTTTAACACATCTACCAGAGAAACATGTAGACAATGAGCCGAGAGGGCGGAGTGTTAGGGCATCCAGAGGATAGTGCTGGATATAGAGAACACTTTCACACATCTACCAGAGAAACATGGAAAATACTGTTAGTTAATTTTAATTATTCTTTTCTCAAAGGTTTAACATTCATATTATACTGTAACAGCAGTCAGATTGGATACAGGAAACAGTGCTAGCTTGTGATTTATTATGTGGGACAGCGATTGCAATGGAATATCATTTTAACCTATAGCTTCATTATTCGCCTTCTTGGCATTGGTTAATAGTGGCGATTCTGATCAGATGAAACATGTGCCAGCTGATCTGGATCTACAGTGTTTGCACATGTGATAAATGCCTTTATATTGATATATTGAGGAAAGGGTTTAAATCATCTTGATTTACTGCCTAGCATCTGAAGCAGTCATTTCTAATTCTAAGGACTCATGACTATTACCAAGTTTGCGGCTTAGTAAAATATCTTACCATCTCCTGGTTAACAGGTTTAACAGGTTCTGGCAGCGCTTTGTTTATTTCATCAATAACTCTGCTGACGATGCCATCATGTCCTGTAAAGCAAAAAACGATCCTTGTAATCATGCCATTAAGTAAAGCAGTCTCATGCCTTTGAGAATATGAATAAGAAACAGGAGAACAAGATATATAAAATTTAATTTTGATCGAGTAATGGCCACTTATCATATCTATCAAATAAAAAACCTATAGGTCCCTGTGGTGAAACTATAGATAACTAACGTCCCCAGTTACTTATTTTGAACATACAGCGCTATTATTCTACTTGTGTACCATATTTTATTACGGCCATTCCAGTTATGAAGAGGACTTAGAAGACCCAGATGCTGATGATTACATTGTGTATATGCCAGACTCGGATGCAGATGAGGATTGTATCCCAGACTCTGAGTCTGGTGATGATGTATCCAGTTACATCCCTGACTCGGATCATATGTCAATGGAAAGTGAGAATAACTCAGATATTATACCATTGCAAAACAACATTACTAATACCTGCAACTCCTTGGAAGAAGGTGATACTGATTTAACACATCAAACAATAGATGGTTGTGATATTACGACAAATAGTGTAGTAAATCACAGTGGAAATGAACAAACAAACAACATATATGTTGCCATAAGCAAGAAGTCAGAAGATGGTAGAAGAATTTGGGATAAGAAACATTCGTGTGTTTATTGCTCCAAACAATATCCCAAACTGGCTAGACATCTAGAACAGGTGCACTCAAATGAAAGTGATGTGCAGAGAGCATTGGCGCATGACAAAAACTCAAAGGAAATGAAAGCCATGTGGCGAGACATAATGAACAGGGGGAATATGCTCACAACTCAAAAGTCTTTGACGCTCAAAAAGGAGAAATAATACCATAAAAACGGCCTACTAGAGTGAAAGATGGAAGAAATTATGTGGAGTGCAGTACTTGTTCAGGAACATTCTTAAGAAGTGACTTTGGAGACATGTCAAAAACCGCCATCCCCAGCAAAAATGAAAATGCCTGATGGTTAAAAGACATCAAGTTGCTAGTGCTGCAATGTTGCCAGTGTCCAGAGTTGCAGAGAAACCATTCAGAGAGAATATTTTGAACAGAATGGCAAATGACAAGGTTTCGCTCATAGCAAGAAATGATGCTGATATTGTCTCAAATGGTCAAAGAACGTATAAAAAAACATGGAAAAAACCGTGGTTCTTCAAAAGTTGAATTATGGCCTATATTTCTGGCAATCAATGACCTAAGTCCTATGTTAAGGTTTGCAAGACAAAATATACTGCTGGTAGGATTATAACAAGGTAAAGGAAAGCCTCCTTTTAAAAATGTGTTCTTTTGCTTGAGTCAGGAAATAAATTCTATATTAAACAGTGGTCTGGAAATACACATAAATGAAGATGAAACAGTGACAGTTACATTGTCTGTACTCTGTGTAACTTTAGATCTACCAGCTAAGGCTGGAGCACTGAAAATGACTTACTGTAATGGAGCAGATGCATGTATAACATGTGAAGAACCTGGTGTAACAGTTAAACAAGGGCGAGGCCACAGTAAGTGTTACCCAGAACAGGACACCAGAATCGCGTTTTCCTCTGCGATCTCATGCTGTTGTGTCTGAGCTTATGAATGTGGCATCTACAAATAACAGATTGAAAGGTTTCAAAGGCATATCTGGTCTGAGTTTTTTTCAATCCTTTGATATAGTATCTGGCACTGTCCCAGACTACATGCATGCAGTGTTGTTATGAGTAACAAAGACTCTGATGTCCAAGTGGTTTTCAGCAACAGAAGGCCCCCAGCTGGGTGGGGGGATAGAAATAGCCCAGCTGCAGTACAGCAGAGGGTAAAACCCCCTCAATGTACCTGCCTGTTTGCCGTAGGTGGCGTCCCGCAATGGGTTGGAAGAGAGGATCCTGGTGGTTGAGAATACCCCGGGGATCTCCAGGTATTCAACACACTACTTTGGCCTTAATTTCAACCTAGAAGGGTGGCTAGGTGGGCCCGACCTAGTCAATCGGCTAGCCACGCCTTGCCCTATATGTTCTCAATTATTTGACCTTCAATTTTATCATGATATGTATTTACCATTGCATTCTTGTTTAGAATATGTTAATATTCCACCTTTTACATTTACTATGTTGTCAAACGTCACTATGTTTAAAATAAACATATTCCGTCTACTTTTTGAAAACCAAGAAATATAAGGCGGTGGCTTATGGGCTAATCGGGTACGATTTGTGGTGGCAGCTCACTGAACTATCCGAGTATACCATTTAGGTACCCCTGGCACGTGGAGCTGGATATCCGCTCCAATATACGTGTCCCCTAGTTGGGCTCCGTGGCGGGTGGGGGGCTTGAATGATGAATTTATTATATAACACCATGGGTACCAAACGTCCTTGTACTGACGATTTTAGCAATAGTTACAACAGCATTTCGGAGCAATTTCCCAGGTTCTTGGTTATAACATCATTTTCGGACACCAAAAAAGTTACTGAATTATCACCATTTGTTATTGACAAAACAATCCAATCAGTTGCAGGTCATGTGAAATCAGTTAAAAAAATGAGATCAGGAGATTTATTAGTGGAAGTGGAAAGGAAAACTCAATCAAATAATCTGACAACAAAACTCAAAAAGATTCTGGATTTGAATGTCGCATGCACACCACATAGATCATTAAATTCATCAAGAGGAGTCATAAGATGCATAGATTTAAAAGGGCTTTCGGACGAAGAAATTATTGAAGGATTAAAAGAACAAGGAATTACAAACGCACGAAGAATCAAAATTACAAAAGAAGGACGCCGAATTGAAACAAACACATTCATATTAACATTTAACTCCTCAATTATACCCAAGACAATCAAATTAGGATACCTTCAAGTAAATGTTGAAATCTATATTCCAAATCCACTTCAGTGTTACAGATGCTTCCGTTTTGGGCACGACGAAGATAATTGTTCACAACCTGGAGACAAAACGTGCCCAAAATGTGCCCAATCAGGAATTGATTTTTCCCATATAGAGCTCTGTACAAATGAAATAAAATGTAGAAACTGTGGAAAAAGCCATTCAGCAAGATCTAAAGAATGCTCATTTTGGAAAAAAGAAAAAGAAATACTTAGAATCAAATACACACAAAACATAACCTTTCCGGAAGCAAAGAAAATCTTTGAAATAACGTCCAGTATTTCAACTGCATCAACAACATACGCATCTGTGACCAGAAACCTGGGAAATTGTACATGTAAATGCACATGCCAACAACCAAATATGACAATAACTGAAAAGTCTACTTCTAAACCAGTATCTAATACAACCACTTCTAAACCAACATCTAATGTAACACTTAATTTAAAGGCGCCCACGGACGGTGGCGCTGCTGGAGTGGGTGGCTCCCGGGGAGCCACGGTAAGTGATCTTGTGAGGATTGCTGAGGTCTCTACGGAGATCTCTGGTGGCTCGGTGGGGGCGGATGCCTCGGCTGGTGACACTGTGCCTGTGACAGTTAAACCGTGCACCAAAGCCAACAAGAAAAACTCTCCAAAGGAGAAAATAAAACTCGACACCGGTAGAATACAGAAGGGATCTGATGATCCCATCCAAGCTCATAACCGGTTTAAGGCATTATCAGACGACTCCGAGTCTGTGATGGAAATCGCAGATGAAGAGTCGCGTGCAAGACCTCATATCACGCGGTTGCAGGATCCAGCTGAAACATAGTTTGATCTTAATTCAACTCTTTTATCTGTTGAATAAATATGAAAAATAAGATCATGGAATTGTCGTGGTATTAAATCTAACTATGAGGAATTAACTTTACTTTTATCTCAACACCAACCAGTAGCGGTTTGTCTACAAGAAACCTTTCTTAAAACTACTGACAATTGTTCTGTAAAACACTATTTATCTTATCATAAATCCACAAATGATGACAGAGCTTGTGGAGGAGTTTCAATAATTGTCAGTAATAATGTTCCACATAAATGTTTATCTCTTGATACAACACTACAAGCACAATCTATAAGTTTAACGTTAAACAAAACTATTACATTGTGCTCTCTTTATCTTCCACCTAGCCAACCGATTAATATTGCAGAACTTGACAAACTAATAACACAACTCCCTTCCCCATTTATTCTAATGGGTGACTTTAACTCCCATAATACATTATGGGGTTGTTCAAACACAAATAACAAAGGGCAAATTATTGAAGATTTCATTACAAAACATAATTTGTGTCTTTTCAACAACAAATCACACACATATTTACATCCTGCTACTGGTTCATACTCATCCCTAGACTTGACTCTCTGTAGTCCTGACATGTTTTTAGATTTTACTTGGAATGTTGATTCAGATCTTCATGGAAGTGATCATTTTCCAATTATGTTGTCAGAAGAAGGCCCATCGATTCAAGAACGCCCACCAAATTGGAAAAGTCACAAAGCTGATTGGAACTTGTTCAGAGTTCGTTGTGAACAAACTATTTCAACATACAAACTAACTGAACACGAAGATCCATCAGACTTTTTTACATCTTTACTTGTCAGGGCTGCTGAAGAAGCAATACCTCAGACCACGACATCCCCTAAACATCCAAACAAGCCTTGGTATAATAAAGACTGTAAAACAGCTATTTCTGAGCGTAAATATGCTCTCAGACAATATAATTTAAGACCAACATCTGAAAATCATACAAGATTTAAAATCGCCAGAGCTAAAGCACGTAGAACCATAAAACAAAGCAAACGAACATCATGGCGTCAATATGTCTCAAACCTTAACTCTAGATCTTCCATAAAGAAAACTTGGGATATGGTAAGAAAAACATCAGGGAAAAACGGCCATATTACTGTTCAACATCTTAAAACACCATCCACTACAGGTACATCCAAACAAGAAATTGCAAATATTTTAGCAGACACGTTTGCAAACAAGTCCTCAACTAACATCTACAGCGCACAATTTCAAAAGCACAAAGGAGTTCAAGAAAAAACAAAACTCAATTTCAAATCAAACAACACTGAAGCATACAATAAATTATTCTCAATAAAAGAACTAAAACTTGCTCTTAGAAAAGCACATGACACCGCACCTGGATCAGACAAAATACATTACCAATTTCTTAAACATCTTCCTGGTTCATCTTTAATCTATTTACTTGAAATTTATAATAAAACATGGCAAACTGGAATCCTCCCAGACTCTTGGAAGGAGGCTATTATAATTCCTGTCCCAAAACCAGATAAAGATCTTACAAATCCTTCAAATTACCGTCCTATAGCTCTGACAAGTTGTATTTGTAAAACAATGGAAAGAATGGTAAACACCAGGCTTGTTTGTTTTTTAGAAAAGAAAAATCTAATAACTAATTTCCAATCTGGCTTCCGTAAACAAAGGAGCACTTAAGATCATCTCGTAAAATTTGAAACACTCGTACGAGAAGCCTTTCTAAAAAAACCACTTTTTTTCTATATTTTTTTACCTCGAAAGTGCATATGACACTACCTGGAAATATGGTATAATGCAAGATTTACATAACTTTGGAATCAGAGGTCGACTTGCATATTTTATCTCTTCTTTTTTAAAAGATCGCCAGTTCAAAGTTCGGGTTGGCAATACATTGTCTGACTCACACGAACAAGAAATTTCGCATTTGTTTCAGGACAAAACAGAGTTTATGCAGTTATGACCAAATAAGCAGAAAACCCTGAATCATGGCTTTCAAACTTTCAAGCTGGCAAACATTTTTTGCCATATTTAAATGATACCATGTTCAAGTTGTTGAGTCCAGGAGAAATTATATGAAAGAGTACAAGTGTATAATACAGTAGTGATGTTTGTTATCACCTGCAATGATATTGGGAACTTATGTTTACATTTTGAAGGTTGATGAATTAAGTAAATTAAGTAATATTTATTTATGATTCAAAGCACTTAAATACTGATTGGATTATTGTCTTAGTAGTTTGAGAGCTTTGAATTTGAACTCCATGATTTAACATTTTCACTTTTCTTAGAACTTAGGTACTTTTTTCAGCTGTTGTGGGTATAACTGAATGACAACTCTATTTATAGAACTGCGTAATTGATCAAAATCATTCGTTATAATTTCAAGCAGTCTCACTTCAGGGTATTACAATAAATAGGAAATTGGTGTGGTCAATTTGTTGCTGATAAAAATTTGAGATTATGACTGACAATAAGAATAAATTATTTTTTCAGCATATTTTATTTTTGTATCTTCTGTTAACTGTTAGGTACTAACTTTTTTGCATTCTTCAGAATGTATTAAGAGATTTCTCCCCTTATGCAGTGTGTGGTAGCGCTGGTCCCATTGTTAAAGAAATGACTGAAAACATTCATTGATATTTTAAGAACTCTTTGCGATTCCTTTATAGTTCATGATATGTTCAATGATTCATAAAATATCCTTGATTGTTCCTTTAACCTTATATCATGGACAATTCATGAACTCTGTGTGATTCTGAAGTAGCTCATGAATTGTTCATGAACACTTTTTAAGAACAGTTCATGTCCAAAAATTCATGAACACAAATCAAGAACTATTGATGGTTAGTTCATGAACTGTTCTTAACTGGTTTGAAGTGTTCATGAATTGAAGAACTGCATTTCTCAGGGGAAGTAATATGGAAATGCATTCTGATTTTGAGATGTAATTAAATTCAGTAAATTACCCATTTTGGCATGTTATTAATGAATAAGCCATGTCGTAACTTGTGGTAATTTTCTTGACTTCAGAAACCAACAAGATATTGCATTTACTGCAAGATTATGGTAAAAAATGGCAAAATGAGCCGCCACATCAAAAGAAAACATAAGACAGATCCTGAAGTTGCAGAGGTATTAAGACAACCTAAATTTACACAAACGGAGGGAGGGGATTTATGAATTTAATCTTAATGCACTTTCCACTGACAGTACTAATTTGATGAGAGAAAGAAAACCGAAGTTGGAATGACCAATCGCCATTGAGGTGCGTGGGCTTGTTGCCTCAGTGTTGTCTCTAAACAGATATAACAAAATAACAAAATATTAGTCAATGAATAGAATTACATCATAATATTGTCAGTATCATTCATTTCTTTTCAGGCCACACATAACTCAGCATGTTGTCACGCCATTATCTACAGCTTCCGTCATGGTAAGTATTGTTATCTTAGTTGACAAGATAAGCCAGACTAGATCTGTTCGAAGATGAAGGGCATATATCTTTTTTACAACAAAAATCAAATTGGGGCAAAAAAGTGACTGTAGTGCTTTCAGTATTCTTTTAAGTTTTAAAAGCATTTATATTAGGGATGGAAACAAGTATCACAGTACTTGGATAAAGGAAAAAAAGTTTGTACTTCATGAAGAGTTTGTATATTGCAGTGACAATTGACAAATTGTTAACCTGTATATACATACTAGTCTCCCACCTGGATTTCAATAAACAAGATGACATTTAGCAGGGATTTTAGCGAGAATAGATGTTGCAAAAATATCACTAAACAGACCCTTTGTGCATCTGGTAAATTAACACATGATTGTATAATATCATTATTGTGATTCTCACAAGTTTCTTCAGAGGCAATTTAGTTCTTCAGTTGTGTATTTAGGGAAGGTCTAAAATACAGAATATTGCGCAGAATGCAGATTGCAGTCTGCAAATTAGGAGACTAAAATGCAGAACTGGTAGACTGACTGGCACATTCAAAACGTTTTGAGTATTTATAATTGAGGAACATTTGACTACCTGAGTAGTCGATCAGAAAAGGAGTGCTCGAGTCCTGATTTTGCTCTCGTTCCCATCCCTTATTTATAACAATTTTCTATTAATGACTTGTGCTTTATTTATGCAAGTACAATTACTTTAATATAATTTTTGGAAACAATAAATTTAAGGGTAGAAAAGTTTGGTGATAATTATTTTTTGTAACACCAGGCCGACCTACCTTTATTGAGATATTTTTGGTAAAAAAACACCAAAAAACAGGTAATAGCTTAAGTGATATTTGCAACTTTCAAAATGTGAACAACATGAGTGGCTTGCAGCTTTGCTGTTATTAGCTCGGGTTCTCACTTTCGTTAATTGTTTGTGGCGTCCATTTTGAAACTGATCATTGTAAAACCATGCTCTATTTTTCTTTCTACCTTTTGGCTGTGTGGTGAGGCTGTGTCTGTTGGATGTGGCCATTCCTGATATGCGTATTTCACTTGTTTGTGAGGTTGCCATTATCCCATGTCACCCTTGCTGTCGGTGTCATATGCTATTAAATAATAACTGTCTATTTATTTCAAGACCTGTAATTTCCTTGACATATAAATAGATGAAACTGGAACTTTGAAAGCCAGCAAACATGAAAATGTTGCAGGTTTTGTTGGATTGAGCATCTTTATGGACAATAAAATAAGCTGTAAAATCACTTTTTTTCTGTTGGGACATGAATTTGTGGATTTCACTTTTGTAGAAATAAAAATTAAAAAAAAATGTTAAAAATGATTTTAGAACAAGATTATTTATTTGTGGAGTGTTAAAATTAATGAATAAATCTTGAATCCACATCCCTAAAACCGAATGAACACAAGCTTACATGCCTTTACAATGAATTGTGATAATCATAATGAGAATAAACTTACCAGAATAAAAGTTCACAATCAAATACAGTCAAACCTGTCTTTAGCAGCCACCCAAGGGAGTGACAAAAAGTGGCTGCTCTATACAGGTGGCTGTTAAAAGACAGGTTAAAAAAGAGAACAAAATGTCAGTTTAGGACATATTCAAACTGGCTGATTAAGACATGTGGTTGCTATTCACAGGTGGCTGCTAAGGCAGGTTTCACTGAATAAAGCATCATTTTTATGCCCCCGCCATCCCATGTAATGGCGGAAGGGCATATATTGTTCACCCTGGCTGTGTGTGTGTGTGTGTGTGTGTGTGTGTGTGTGTGTTCACTCATAGGTTTTACAACAGAGTTATACTCTAGTGTTACAACCCTTAGGGGTGATGAAAATTGCGCTTGAGTACCTCCCGCGCGCGCTTGTGTCCCCTTGTGGACACTAACTCCTTATAACAGCAACAAGGGAGGACATCATTTCCAAATGAGGACGGCTCATATATGGCGAGTACGAAAAATAAACGTTTTTATTTACATGTGGTTAAAAAATACTTACTTCTATTATTTCGTTTTAACGCATTTTTAGCTGTTTGGTCTTATTTAAATTTCTGTACCTTGATTTGAAAAAAAGTTACACTTGGGTATGCTATGCTGTCGGTTTACCTCTGTTCATTATTTCCCATTAAGTTTTTATTATTTTTATTTAAAATACTTATCATCTGAAGTCTTTTATTCCCAATCATGGCCGAAACATTATGAAACGTCTGTTTCGAACTTGGAATTTTAACTAAACAACTAAATTTTAGACCTGTTAAGAGACACAAACGCATCAGTTTTGGTTATAATTACTGGTTAAAAAGTCTTATTTCAACATTATACCACCGATTTTTTTCTGTTTTTTTAATTATGGACTATTTTATCTTTGAATACATAAAAAACGAAGTGCAAATATAATTTCGAATAATGTTACAACAAGCGGAACAACGAGGTAATATCAGTGTCCGGAATATGCGTCGATGCCGCTTTTGACTTAAAAACATGTATATATTTAAAGTCGCGTTATTTTACGGGTTTCCTTCGCATTTGAAAATATTTCGGGCTTATATTTTATTATTTATCAACTGGGATTGTTTCAATTTAACCAAATTATTCTTAAAACAAAAACTAAAAGAAATCATACTTAAAATATCTACTAAATGCTAAGAAATATGGTGTACACTGAAGGTCGCTTTAAATTTGTTCAAGTCGCATTACTAGAGTATTTTACAAGCGCACATATTGAAAAGTGTTGATTTTTGCCAACACCCATCACACAGTACACCCATTCTTATACCCATACAAGAACAAGTCAGTTATGAGCTAGTATCTTGTTTTGTTGAATTTTAAATTATCTTCAATTATATACCATTTTTACTTAGAGAGGATAATAAATTATGGTTTTTTGGCTAAAAATGTTTGAGAAAACTTATCAAGAACGGCTTTTTTCATTTTCCCTGTTTTTTCTTGTCTAATTTTAAAATAATATTAAGGGCTTAAATCGACTAAGCGACCATGAAATAAGAAAAATTAGTAGCTCGTTGTCAGAATGGGGTCCAGAACGGATGTTTCCAAAAGCAATATCATTAATTATTAAGTAAAGAGGGGACCCTGTACAACTATTGGGCGCAAAACGTCTAAACGACCAATTATCAATGAAAAATGAAGGAAATATTTCTTTTAGTTTTTAAGAAATAAACAAAAAAAACGAAAAAAATAAACGTTATCTTAAAATCTTAAAATCTTCAACACTCAGGGTTACAGTACTGTGAACGTTTAATGTTACAAAATTTGCGTCTATCGTGCGTCCGTCTATCGCGTATCGTGCGTCCGTCTAACGTGTATCGTGCGTCCGTTTAACGTGCATCGTGCGTCTGTATATCGTGTATCCTGCATAAAACGTTTTTAATTTTATAATGCAACGTGATTAAGTTACATTGCTTATTCAAATTTATGTGATTTAATTTCAACCATTCACATTATATTTTGAAAACATTTTCAAATTTTTAGAAATCTCGTCCACAAATTATATGAATTGGCAATATCGTGTATCGTTCGTTTACCGTGTATAGTGCGTCCGTCTATCGCGTATCGTGCGTCCGTCTATCGTGTATCGTGCGTCCGTATATCGCGTATCGTGCGTTTCGTTTGTAACCTTAAACGTTCACAGTACTGTAGCCGCGCTTGTGTCCTGGTAATAACCCGGACTTAAAGCGATCATATTTGCCTAATTTGGTGATTGATTTTATTGTTGTTCTTTTATACAGATGTGTAGCGGTCAGTCGGATCTTTACAAAGAATTCTTTCAGTTAAGAAAGTGATAATTACAAGCCAAGTATAACTGTTAGGGTTTCTCGGAAGATGCGCTAATGTCCCTGGCGAGTTTGACACTCGATTAAGTAATACACTCAACCAATGTTCTAACTACACTGATTAAAATTTTTCAATTTATCTCATACTAATAGACTTGGAGTACAGTCTTCAAATTTGAAACATAATAAGATGCACCATTTTTACTTCTTTTCTGAAATTTCCATTGAAATCCCTCCGTGTGTTCTTTAACCAAGGACATTTTCACTTCCATGTTTTGTTTTCATTTGTGTTTTTGTTGACGGGAGTAGTCTAAGATACAAACCTTAATAACGTAGACTGTTACACACTGTGTATATACATACCGATACTATCAATAGATATATTTCGTGTAAGAGATTTCTAAAAAATGAAAATACTATCAAAATATTCGACGAATGATTAAATTTGCATATGGGAGAAACGGATGCACGTTACACGATGCACGTTAGATGATTAAATGAAAATGTGTATATATGGAGAAAAGGGTTAAAGCTCCCAAAAGCCAGCAATGATTCAATGTCGGAAACCGGTAGCATATAAATCCCTAACACATTGCCTCTTACATCCCTGTTGAATGATCACGGCTAGTTACAGCAGAATATCCCAGTTCAATGATCAAGACTACGTAGAACAGTACAGTATTGTGACTTATTACCTTGTTCAATGATGAATACTAGTATGGACAAAATATAATAATTACATCACTGATCACTGATTGAGACCTAAGCTCTGACAAAATGTGTCATACAACGACGATCAAGGCTTGTACACACAAATATTTTACTTACAACCTTATTCATCGATTGAGATTAGTAAAGTCAAAATGTGGTAAAGTTCAGTTATCAAAACTAATATAGACAAATTTGATAAGCATTACCCAGGTCAGTTCAGTGATCAAAACTAGTTAGACAAAATGTGACTTGAAACCCAGTTCAACATTATCAAGACTTAACAAAACTGTGACTTAACAACTCTGTTCAATGATCTGTTCTTAATACCAGTGAAAGCACTGTAGTTGTCTTAATTGGTTCCTGACCAAGAGCAGCTACATGAATGTAAAATGTTATATTGTGGTTGATAGTCCAGTTACTAGTGTTGGAATTGGGACTTTTTCTAGGACAGGTTCTAGACCAGTATTTTCTGTTTGTAGAAATCCAGAAGTGAAGTTTCTTCCTCACTTATTCCTTGCCATTTAGTTTAAGACTGACAATTTCAATTTTTGTTTTGACAGGGTTTTGAAAATACTTTTCATAAGCAAGCATATTCATTTAGTGGACTTACATACAAAATAGCTGTCAAAAACCGGTGCCTGTTTGTGCCCATGGCGGTTAGTGTATTGTTGGCCATTTCCCTCAACATCTTGCCAAGGTAAAATAGGTCCACATTTATTAAAGTGCCTTCCTGTAAAAGAAGAAGTAAATTGTCTTATCTACTTTTAGCAGACAAGGAAAAATGAATAACAGAGATTATGTTAGATTTGAGCAAAATACAACAATCAGAATGTAATTGAACCAGTTTACTTATTTTTACTCAATAATTGTATTGTTGTACCAGTGAAGTGTTGTTTTTATTTCACTATGTGAAACTGTTTCTTGTCAGTTTGGTGTTAACAATTGAAAGAAGGCCAACCATTGGATATACAAAAAAAATATGTATTCAGTTAGGGCAAAATTAGGTTTTCTGTTCAGGTTCCTCTAAAAAATAACTAGATAGGGTACAGGTAGGTTTGAATTTAATTTTATTATTGTTTTAATTTTCAGTTATACTACACAAGAACATGTCTCGACTATTTTCTTGCAATGAAAATTCCATATATATAACAGTTGTTAGTAAGCTGTATTTTGACATAAAAATGAGAAGTTAAATGTTAAAAGAAATTTCAGCAGCTCCATTCAATGGTTGCTGTGGAATATCAACATAATGTTATAGCAATCAACAACTTTTAAAATAATAATACAAATATCAAAAGCAAATCATGTGTTAGGCAGCTTTTCAGGTTATTCTAAACAAATTATTGTTTTCAATCATTAACCCTGATTTACTTTAAAGGTATCAGATGTCAAAAGGTCGAAACATTGGAAAAAAAATGGCAAGATGTTCAAGCTTGTTTTATAAGAGTAAGGTAATGTCCTGTTTGTTTTATTTTTATGTTTTAATAACTGCAGTTTTCAATCCTGTTACCAAACCTTCTTCGCAGCACTGTCTCCTTCCACCTTCTCGTTCCCAGCTAAGTCAACTAATGTAATTGATTAGGTTTCACCCTGAAAGGAAAGTCAGTTATCTGGTGAAAGCAAAATATACTATTATTACAATAAGCAAAGTTCTGGTACTTTACCCTAACAGAGTAACAATCTTCAAATGCAGGGCTCTGTCAAACCTTCTGGAACAGTGCACATTCAGCTTTTACAGAGAAATCAAATGCTGTCAGAGATCTTAAATGGATAAAATCGTAAGCCATCAAGAAGCAATGTCTATGCTGATCATCATAAAACTAAAACTGGAAACTATTTTCCATTTCTACCAGTTTCCATTTCATTCAGTCAGATGCTTGATATTTGAGACTGGTCTCCAATCTTAATTTTATGATCTTGGGCCCTTGTTGGTCATTTATAGAACTTCTTTACTGAATAAAAATAGTAATTAGTTGTAAAATATAAAAAAAAACTGCTTTCCATTTAAAAGTTTGGTTCTTTAGGAATTCATCGCTAAAATAATGTTGCAAATAAATTAATAATTAACATGAATGTACCATATGTGAATTTTTTTTCAATTTTTTTTAAGGTTATGTTATGAAGCTGAAATAATGTTGCTGTTAACATATTCCACGAGCTATAGTATAGTACAAGAGCAAAGTGTTGTAAACTAATTATTGTAATACCATGCTCTCTTTTCCTCTCTACTTTTTGGCTGTGTGGGGAGGCTGTGTATGCTGGATGTGGCCGTTCCTGTTGTGCATATTTCATTTTTGTAACAGGGTGAGAAATATGTATTCTCCATCAATGGAAAGTTACCACTTTTAGCTGATTGATAAAATACAAATGACATTATTTGAATTCAAAGTTCTATTTATGATTGACTTTGAAACAATCCCTATAATTAAGGTCAGGAACATGCTAGCAGTGTTGTCAGCCTTAGATAAAGATGTATCTAGGGAGGAAAGAGTTAAACTTTAAACTTTATGATAACATGAAGATAACATGGAGAATGACCCTCCCAAATAAGTTATCAAAGCCTTTTTCATATGTATATATCAAAATATAGATATGTAAATGAATTTAGAGACAATATTTTTAATTAAAATAAAAGATAAAAAACATTCAAAGTGCCAGACATTTCTTAAAGTTTTGTTTATAAGCATTAAATATCTCCATATCTAGCAGCCTTATTTCATTGAACTCTTTACTCCATATATACACCTTTATCACATGGCGGCCAGTTAAGATCAAGATCAGCCAGTACATCTGTGCTATCTGATCTGGATCAACAGTGTTCCGCTCCTGATCAGAAGACAACCTTATAAATCTACGAGGGTGAGTCGTAAAGTTTCCGGACTGTACTTATAACTTCATAGTTTTAAGACTCAGGAAAAAGCAAAACGATTATATATAAATAACATGTTCAATAAATAATATGTAAAAATATCACAGAAAACAAACAATGCATAACGAAGTTACAACATTTACAAATACTACATTACATGCGGTACGGAGCACTTAAACGTTATAAATCGTAACGCGACGTTAGAAAATGTTATCTCACAGTTTCTCAAAATATTCACCGTCCGCACGAACACACTTATCGTGACGTTCTACCCACTTCTGATACACTGCGGGATACCACTCAGGCTCAAATCGTCCCACCTCACTCCGCACAGCCAGCCTTAGCTCCTCGAGTGTCTCGAACCTACGTCCGCGCAGCTCGCCCTTCAGTCGCGGGAACACGGCAAAGTCCATAGGGGCCAAGTCTGGGCTATATGGGGCGTGGTTGATGCGTTCATATCCGAGAAAGTCGATAGTCATCAAGGTGTCCGTCGCACGGTGACTAGGTGCGTTATCCTGGCGAAACAACAATTCCTCTATGGCGACCCCGGGCCTCTTCTTCCTAATAGCGTTGGTCAAGTCGCGTCTCAGAACCTGCAATGAGAGAAAACACTTTGTTTTAACTAAAGTTATTTTAATTTCCTTATTGGTCAGTTTATTAAATTTATTTAAAATCGCTTTAATGCAGATAATTAAGACTCAATTATAGTATTATGTTAATGATATTATTGAATGAATATTTGTTGATGCTGATTTAATATTTAATTACCTTATGATAATATTCCTTGTTGACTGTCTGGCCCTGAGGTACCGCACGCTGCAGCAGCATACCGCGGCTGTCCATGAAGAAAATGAACATTGTCTTCTTCGTCGACCTAGTGGTGCGTGCTTTCTTAGGTGGAGGGGAATCAACGGTCTTCCAAATCATAGACGCTTGTTTTGTTTCGGGATCATAGAAGCTTAGCCACGTCTCATCCGTAGTTACTATACGGTGCAGGAAAGAAGTGCCTTCAGTCTCCCAGCGGCGTAGAAATTCACGTGACGCTGCGACGCGCGTTTCCCGTTCTTCCGGTCTCAGCAGTATGGGTACCCAGCGAGCACATACCTTGTGCATCCCGAGATCTGCCGATAATATTTTGTGCGTTGTACCGTGACTAAGACCGGTTCTAGATGAAATTTCGTCAATTGATTTTCGCCGATCTGTCTCTAGTTCTTTCTGTACAGAAGCAACATCAGCATCCGAATACGATGGTCTTCCGCTTCTAATGTTGTCCCCGAGATCAGTCCGTCCTTTAGAGAACCTATCATGCCATTCAAAAACGATCGTTCTGCAAACTTTTCTAGTTTTGTCGCGCTGAAGAAACTTATATATATCCGTTGGTGTCATCCCGGCTTGAGCGCAAAACTTAATAACGGCACGCTGCTCCGTGCGATTTGACGTTGACGCTTTTTTCATGACAGCTGCTAATACTTGTTGGATTTTAAACAACTTAATCTTGCTTGATTTTCATCCGATGACGTCAAAATTTTTAGGATACGTGCAGTAGTAACTGTCTTGACGTCATTTCGATTTGTATAACGTTTACGCGCGTTAAAAGCATTATACTAGCGAGCAATAGAGTACTTACCAAGAAATGTCGGATTATGATTTCAAAGTGCTCCGTGCAGTGTAACCGTTCAATTTAATACTTATTTTTTAAGTAGTTCTTATGATACGATATTGTTGGAAATGGCAGACAAAATCGGTGATATCCTAAATAATGTGCTATATAATTTTTGTTTATGAAACATGACGGATAACATTTTTGTAAGCACAGTCCGGAAACTTTACGACTCACCCTCGTAAAAGCAAACAGTTTAGATCCTGATCAGATTGCATGGATGTGTCAACTGATCTGGATCTAAACAGTTTGCCCATGCAGTGCAAGTTGATCTTCAGAATATTTTTGTGGTGATCTAAATCGCAGCATCTACACTTACCATGTTTATATTAGGCTAAATGTTTCTCAATCTCTTTCTCACCCACCAAATAGATTCTGTTCAGTTCTGATAAATGGCTTGATTTAAAGTATTAAATATATCATAAAAATGTGTACTGTATATATCAACAGTGTCAGTAATGAATAAAACAGGAAATAAAATTACTTTTACTAAGAATGATATTTTTATTATAACATGGCCTCTCGAGCTGCGTCTGTTCAGTGTGGTCGACCTCACTCTCCGGCCCTTTACTGCATTTTTCACAACCTGTAAGCAAAAAAAAAAACACTGGATATTGTCCATTATAATATTGATCAGTTGATAGAACTAAAAATTATTTACAAGTTATGGTAGTTTAGTTTTTTTTAACATAAGGACTATTTTCTGCTGTAATTCGTTGTTTTTTTAAGTCATTGCAACCTGCTTACTTTCAAAGTTAGCAGCCACACAAACTATAGTTCGATTTAATATTTGATTTAATATTGAGCCACAAATGTACTGAGGTTACTAAAGAATTGACGTATTTTACCTATGTAGGATTCTTGCATTGGACTTGTCCGAAAGGTCACAGTTCACAGGTCAAAATCAGAATATACAATGTACAATAACATTAAGCTTGTGCTGAAGTTTGTTATGTTGTTGTTCATGCAGATTCCAGAAATTGTTCACTAAAGCCATGTTAAATTATCAATGAATGTACAATTGCAATGTAAAACGAGTCACAGACACAGAAAAACCAGAAAAAAACCAGATGGTCTCTGAAAATCTTGGGCCTCTCTCAACAGATCACGTAAGCTGATCATCAGGGCTGGAGGTTATAAAACTGAGATTGGTAACCAATCTCATATCTCAAGCATTTGATTGGTTGAACTGGTTACCAGTCGCCATTTCAGCCAATCAGATGCTTGAGATTTGAGACTGGTTTTAATGCTCAGTTGGGCACAGATAACTGTAGAGACCTGCGGTCAACGTTGATAGATTTGTCTCCCTTATTAAATCCAGAAAATCTCAACTTCCACCCTTAGCAAATGAACAATTATCAGACTTGATTGCACATTTCTACCATGTTTTGTAGGGACAATTTTTTTCTCTCTCTACAGCAATGCAAAATGGTACCATGGTGAAATCATGATGGTACAATGGCACAATAATGATAAAAACTTGATGGCACGATGGTGAAACCAAGTTGGCATGATGCTGACCTTTGACCTACTGACTCCAAAATCAATAGGGTTATTCTACTCAATAAGGGCTATTACACTATTTTGTTTGAATGCTCTGGGTCAAGCGGTACTCCAGTTATTGACGGGATACAGTTTTCACTCTTTGGGGCCCCTGTGACCTTGACCTTGGACCTACTGACCCAAAAATCAATAGGAGTCCATCCATCGTATGAAGTTTGAAGGCTCTGGGTGAAATAGAACTCCTGTTATTGAGCGGAAATGGTTTTCACTCTACCGGCCCCTGTGACCCTTTACTTTTACCTACTGACCCCCAAATCAATAGGGTTCTTCTACTCAATAAGGGCTATCATCCTATGAAGTTTGAATGCTCTGGGTCAAACGGTACTCCAGTTATTGAGCAGAAACGGTTTTCACTCTTCGGGCCCCAGTGACTGACCTTTGACCTACTGACCCCAAAATCAATAGGGCTCTTTTGCTCAATAAGGACATCCATTTTATGAAGTTTTAAGGCTCTGGGTGAAATAGAACTCCTGTTATTGAGCAGAAATGGTTTTCACTCTTCTGGCCCATGTGACCTTGACCTTTGACCTTCTGACCCCAAAATCAATAGGGTTCTTCTACTCAATAGGGACATCACCCTGTGAAGCTTGAATGTTGTGGGTCAAACGGTACTCCAGTTATTGAGTGGAAACAAAGTGTGACAGATGGACAGAGGGACAGAAAAAGTATTCGGTGAACAGGAAGTAGGTGAGCAAGGAGTATAAAATCGCTCTACACCATTTGGGAATATATGATAAAGCAATAAGCAAAATATCAGGCTGCTGCATGTTTCAGTTGCTAAGAAAACTACAACGGAAATTGTGCACGTATGTCAACTATGTGCACAAATCTAAGTATTCGGTAAACAGGAAGTAGATGAGCAAGGAGCATAAAATCGCTTTACACCATATGGGACTATAGGATAAAGCATTATGCATAAAATCAGGCTGCTGCATGTTATAGTTGCTTAGAAAACTGCGACGGAAATTGTGCATGTATGTCAACTTTGTGTAAAAATCTAAGTATTCGGTGAACAGGAAGTAGGTGAGCAAGGAGCATAAAATCGCTTTACACCATATGGGACTATAAGATAAAGCATTTTGCAAAATATCATGCTGCTGAATGTTATAGTTGCTTAGAAAACTGTGACGGAAATTCACATGCCCTTTGGTTGATGTAATGCACCTTTATAGTAACAAAATCTAAAATATTTGGCAAACAGGAAGTAGATGAGCAAGGATCATGAAATTGCTTTACACCATATGAGACTACAGGATAAAGCAATATGCATAGTATCAGGCTGCTGCATGTTATAGTTGCTTAGAAAACTGCGACGGAAATTGTGCATGTATGTCAACTATGTGTAAAAATCTAAGTATTCGGTGAACAGGAAGTAGGTGAGCAAGGAGCATAAAATCGCTTTACACCATATGGGACTATAGGATAAAGCATTATGCAAAATAACATGCTGCTGAATGTTATAATTGCTTAGAAAACTGACGGAAAATTAACATGCCCTTTGGTTGATGTAACGCTTCTTTATAGTAACAAAACCTAAAATATTTGGCAAACAGGAAGTAGATGAGCAAGGAGCATGAAATTGCTTTGCACCATATGGGACTATAGGATAAAGCAATATGCATAATATCAGGCTGCTGCATGTTATAGTTGCTTAGAAAACTGCGACGGAAATTGTGCATGTATGTCAACTATGTGTAAAAATCTAAGTATTCGGTGAACAGGAAGTAGGTGAGCACGGAGCATAAAATCGCTTTACACGATATGGGAGTATAGGATAAAGCATTATGCAAAATATCATGCTGCTGAATGTTATAGTTGCTTAGAAAACTGTGACGGAAAATTCACATGCCCTTTGGTTGATGTAATGCACCTTTATAGTAACAAAACCTAAAATATTTGGCAAACAGGAAGTAGATGAGCAAGGAGCATGAAATTGCTTTGCACCATATGGGACTATAGGATAAAGCAATATGCATAATATCAGGCTGCTGCATGTTATAGTTGCTTAGAAAACTGCGACGGAAAATTAACATGCCTTTTGGTCGATGTAATAATGCACCTTTATAGTAACAAAATCTAAAAATACGCGGCAAACAGGAAGTAGATGAGCAAGGAGCATGAAATTGCTTTACACCATATGGGACTATAGGATAAAGCAATATGCAAAATATCAGGCTGCTGCATGTTATAGTTGCTGAGAAAACTGCGACGGAAATTTTGTTACGGACGGACGGACGCACGGACGGACAAGGGTAAAACAGTATACTCCCCTCTTCTTCGAAGCGGGGGTATAATGATGGCGGGACGGCGAAACAATGAATGCACAATAGCGAAACCATGATGGTATGATGATGAAACCGCAATATTACATCATGTTTTTACCATCGTGCGTTTGAGTTTTCATCATTGTGCCGTTGTACTATTGTGATTCTAAAGATTGTACCATTGTGCATCATCGTAAAGGTGGAGAAAAAAATTAAGTTTGTCCATACAAAACACCATACATTACAGCTGAAGAAAGTTCTGGATTTCTCCAAAAAAATGAACAGTGCAGATGTGCCGGCTGATCTGGATCTATACTGTTTGCTCATGTGTAAAAGGCATGAAGGAAAGGGTTACACAATATCTCACCGTCTCATCAAACATCATTTAATTTCTTTGCATAGTGTTGATGTGCACTAACATAAACCTATTGATACTAATAATTAGTTTAATTGGGTTGTTTTTATCAATTTGATAAAAATCCTATGGTAACTTTGTAAACCAATGATATGTTAATCTAGTAGAAGTAAAACAAGTCACAAAATCAGTAGTAACTTTTGTGAGGAGGATACATCCAAATCAGTCTAAAGCATTGCAGCAGCAATGTTGTCTAACAGCTAATTGTGCCATTGCTGAAACCAATAGAAGTTCATTATTTCTTCTTTTTTTTATTTAAACAAGAAGAAAGATACGGGTCATTGGAGAAAATAGCAGTTGGTGAAGACTGACCTGTTTTACCCCTACCTTAAATAAATTTTAATCATTTCATTAAAATAATTAAGCTTAAGAATAAACAGGAATTTCAGATATTTGACTGAAAAAAAGAAAAAAAAAGAAAAAAAAAGAAGATATTTGACTGCAAATATTCTAGTTTCTTGCAATAAACGTGTTTTGTTCTAAATCAGCAAACTTTGAAATGGAGTCCAGATGGATCACATGACAGTCATTATGTTGGCATCCTCTCATCATTTTTAAGTTCCCAATACTAAGTAACAATATTCTTTACCCAAGACTAAATAACATCTGGGAAAACAACACAAAACATCTAAAAATCTTGGCACCCTGCAGTAGCACTGTACTCGCATTGAGCAGCTCTCTGCGGGTGTTGTTATAAATCTATAACACTAATAGTTGCAGATTTTGCCGACAGCTTCTTGGTCAGAAGTATCCC
The DNA here is from genome assembly GCA_038501625.1 of Corbicula japonica. Classification (NCBI taxonomy): domain Eukaryota; kingdom Metazoa; phylum Mollusca; class Bivalvia; order Venerida; family Cyrenidae; genus Corbicula; species Corbicula japonica. The sequence continues at coordinate 446,169 of JAZAYU010000268.1, read as the reverse complement.
AACAAATGAAAAAGCATACAGTGCAGATCCTGTTCAAATGGCAGGAATGCACCAGCTGATCTGGATCTGCACTGTTTTCCCACGCAGTAATGGTGCATTTCAATTCATAGTTTGTAAAGGTTCAAACAATACTCGTTTTGACCTGGTGTGATATCTGATGCTTTCAACAAGCTAAAAATGATGCTTATCTACAGTTACTGAAGAGTAAATTAAATGTATGTTTTTGCATTTAACAATTTACTGTTTTTATCATTTCTACCAGAGAAACATGTAGACTCCGAGTTGAGAGGGCGGAGTGTTTGGGCATCCAGAGGATAGTGCTGGATATAGAGAACACTTTCACACATCTACCAGAGAAACATGTAGACAATGAGCCGAGAGGGCGGAGTGTTAGGGCATCCAGAGGATAGTGCTGGATATAGAGAACACTTTCACACATCTACCAGAGAAACATGTAGACAATGAGCCGATAGGGCGGAGTGTTTGGGCATCCAGCGGATAGTGCTGGATATAGAGAACACTTTCACACATCTACCAGAGAAACATGTAGACAATGAGCCGAGAGGGCGGAGTGTTAGGGCATCCAGAGGATAGTGCTGGATATAGAGAACACTTTCACACATCTACCAGAGAAACATGAAGACAATGAGCCGAGAGGGCGGAGTGTTTGGGTATCCAGAGGATAGTGCTGGATATAGAGAACACTTTCACACATCTACCAGAGAAACATGGAAAATACTGTTAGTTAATTTTAATTATACTTCTCTCAAAGGTTTAACATTCATATTATACTGTAACAGCAGTCAGATTGGATACCGGAAACAGTGCTAGCTTGTGATTTATTATGTGGGACAGCGATTGCAATGGAATATCATTTTAACCTATAGCTTCATTATTCGCCTTCTTGGCATTGTTAACAGTGGCGATCCTGATCAGATGAAACATGTGCCAGCTGATATGGATCTACAGTGTTTGCACATGTGATAAATGCCTTTATATTGATATATTGAGGAAAGGGTTTAAATCATTTTGATTTACTGCCTAGCATCTGAAGCAGTCATTTCTAATTCTTAGGACTTATGACTATTACCAAGTTTGCGGCTTAGTAAAACATCTTACCATCTCCTGGTTAACAGGTTTAACAGGTTCTGGCAGCGCTTTGTTTATTTCATCAATGACTCTGCTGACGATGCCATCATGTCCTGTAAAGCAAAAAACGATCCTTGCAATCATGCCATTAAGTAAAGCAGTCTCATGCCTTTGAGAATATGAATAAGAAACAGGAGAACAAGATATATAAAATTTAATTTTGATCGAGTAATGGCCACTTATCATATCTATCAAATCAAAAACCTATAGGTCCCTGTGGTGAAACTATAGATAACTAACGTCCCCAGTTACTTATTTTGAACATACAGCGCTATTATTCTACTTGTGTACCATATTTTATTACGGCCATTCCAGTTATGATGAGGACTTAGAAGACCCAGATGCTGATGATTACATTGTGTATATGCCAGACTCGGATGCAGATGAGGATTATATCCCAGACTCTGAGTCTGGTGATGATGTATCCAGTTACATCCCTGACTCGCAATCAGACGAGGAGCATATATCAATGGAAAGTGAGAATGACTCAGATATTATACCATTGCAAAACAACATTACTAATACCTGCAACTCCTTGGAAGAAGGTGATACTGATTTAACACATCAAACAATAGATGGTTGTGATATTACGACAAATAGTGTAGTAAATCACAGTGGAAATGAACAAACAAACAACATATATGTTGCCATAAGCAAGAAGTCAGAAGATGGTAGAAGAATTTGGGATAAGAAACATTCGTGTGTTTATTGCTCCAAACAATATCCCAAACTGGCTAGACATCTCGAACAGGTGCACTCAAATGAAAGTGATGTGCAGAGAGCATTGGCGCATGACAAAAACTCAAAGGAAATGAAAGCCATGTGGCGAGACATAATGAACAGGGGGGAATATGCTCACAACTCAAAAGTCTTTGACGCTCAAAAAGGAGAAATAATACCATAAAAACGGCCTACTAGAGCGAAAGATGGAACAAATTATGTGGAGTGCAGTACTTGTTCAGGAACATTCTTAAGAAGTGACTTTGGAGACATGTCAAAAACCGCCATCCCCAGCAAAAATGAAAATGCCTGATGGTTAAAAGACATCAAGTTGCTAGTGCTGCAATGTTGCCAGTGTCCAAAGTTGCATAGAAACCATTCAGAGAGAATATTTTGAACAGAATGGCAAATGACAACGTTTCGCTCATAGCAAGAAATGATGCTGATATTGTCTCAAATGGTCAAAGAACGTATAAAAAACATGGAAAAAACCGTGGTTCTTCAAAAGTTGAATTATGGCCTATATTTCTGGCAATCAATGAACTAAGTCCTATGTTAAGGTTTGCAAGACAAAATATACTGCTGGTAGGATTATGGGAAGGTAAAGGAAAGCCTCCTTTTAAAAATGTGTTCTTTTGCTTGAGTCAGGAAATAATCACAGGATCCTGAAGTGCATTTGGTCTCAGGCCCTTCAGGAGGCAAATGATAGTAAGTAGTTGTAGATTTCATTTGGGGCATGTAATTGAAAAGGTGGATTAGGTCTTTTTTTGACATTTTACTTGTTAATATAATTTTTGTTACAGTACGTTTGACTAATATTTATTATTAACTAATAGTAAACAATACATACCATTGGTAATAGGTTTTTTTTGATACATTTTAATTAGACTTTTATTGTACTTATATCGAAAGTACATTGGGTATGAGATTCTCTAGGTATTTATAAAGCCCGGCGCCAATAAAAGAATTGAATAGCCTTTCATGAATATTTCATGCTATTTTTGCTTGATTAGCTACTCCACCACTATATATACTATACTATATATAAGTAAAGGAATATCCCAGACTCTGAGTCTGGTGATGATGTATCCAGTTACATCCCTGACTCGGAATCAGACGAGGAGCATATATCAATGGAAAGTGAGAATGACTCAGATATTATACCATTGCAAAACAACATTACTAATACCTGCAACTCCTTGGAAGAAGGTGATACTGATTTAACACATCAAACAATAGATGGTTGTGATATTACGACAAATAGTGTAGTAAATCACAGTGGAAATGAACAAACAAACAACATATATGTTGCCATAAGCAAGAAGTCAGAAGATGGTAGAAGAATTTGGGATAAGAAACATTCGTGTGTTTATTGCTCCAAACAATATCCCAAACTGGCTAGACATCTCGAACAGGTGCACTCAAATGAAAGTGATGTGCAGAGAGCATTGGCGCATGACAAAAACTCAAAGGAAATGAAAGCCATGTGGCGAGACATAATGAACAGGGGGGAATATGCTCACAACTCAAAAGTCTTTGACGCTCAAAAAGGAGAAATAATACCATAAAAACGGCCTACTAGAGCGAAAGATGGAACAAATTATGTGGAGTGCAGTACTTGTTCAGGAACATTCTTAAGAAGTGACTTTGGAGACATGTCAAAAACCGCCATCCCCAGCAAAAATGAAAATGCCTGATGGTTAAAAGACATCAAGTTGCTAGTGCTGCAATGTTGCCAGTGTCCAAAGTTGCATAGAAACCATTCAGAGAGAATATTTTGAACAGAATGGCAAATGACAACGTTTCGCTCATAGCAAGAAATGATGCTGATATTGTCTCAAATGGTCAAAGAACGTATAAAAAACATGGAAAAAACCGTGGTTCTTCAAAAGTTGAATTATGGCCTATATTTCTGGCAATCAATGAACTAAGTCCTATGTTAAGGTTTGCAAGACAAAATATACTGCTGGTAGGATTATGGGAAGGTAAAGGAAAGCCTCCTTTTAAAAATGTGTTCTTTTGCTTGAGTCAGGAAATAATCACAGGATCCTGAAGTGCATTTGGTCTCAGGCCCTTCAGGAGGCAAATGATAGTAAGTAGTTGTAGATTTCATTTGGGGCATGTAATTGAAAAGGTGGATTAGGTCTTTTTTTGACATTTTACTTGTTAATATAATTTTTGTTACAGTACGTTTGACTAATATTTATTATTAACTAATAGTAAACAATACATACCATTGGTAATAGGTTTTTTTTGATACATTTTAATTAGACTTTTATTGTACTTATATCGAAAGTACATTGGGTATGAGATTCTCTAGGTATTTATAAAGCCCGGCGCCAATAAAAGAATTGAATAGCCTTTCATGAATATTTCATGCTATTTTTGCTTGATTAGCTACTCCACCACTATATATACTATACTATATATAAGTAAAGGAATATCCCAGACTCTGAGTCTGGTGATGATGTATCCAGTTACATCCCTGACTCGGAATCAGACGAGGAGCATATATCAATGGAAAGTGAGAATGACTCAGATATTATACCATTGCAAAACAACATTACTAATACCTGCAACTCCTTGGAAGAAGGTGATACTGATTTAACACATCAAACAATAGATGGTTGTGATATTACGACAAATAGTGTAGTAAATCACAGTGGAAATGAACAAACAAACAACATATATGTTGCCATAAGCAAGAAGTCAGAAGATGGTAGAAGAATTTGGGATAAGAAACATTCGTGTGTTTATTGCTCCAAACAATATCCCAAACTGGCTAGACATCTCGAACAGGTGCACTCAAATGAAAGTGATGTGCAGAGAGCATTGGCGCATGACAAAAACTCAAAGGAAATGAAAGCCATGTGGCGAGACATAATGAACAGGGGGGAATATGCTCACAACTCAAAAGTCTTTGACGCTCAAAAAGGAGAAATAATACCATAAAAACGGCCTACTAGAGCGAAAGATGGAACAAATTATGTGGAGTGCAGTACTTGTTCAGGAACATTCTTAAGAAGTGACTTTGGAGACATGTCAAAAACCGCCATCCCCAGCAAAAATGAAAATGCCTGATGGTTAAAAGACATCAAGTTGCTAGTGCTGCAATGTTGCCAGTGTCCAAAGTTGCATAGAAACCATTCAGAGAGAATATTTTGAACAGAATGGCAAATGACAACGTTTCGCTCATAGCAAGAAATGATGCTGATATTGTCTCAAATGGTCAAAGAACGTATAAAAAACATGGAAAAAACCGTGGTTCTTCAAAAGTTGAATTATGGCCTATATTTCTGGCAATCAATGAACTAAGTCCTATGTTAAGGTTTGCAAGACAAAATATACTGCTGGTAGGATTATGGGAAGGTAAAGGAAAGCCTCCTTTTAAAAATGTGTTCTTTTGCTTGAGTCAGGAAATAATCACAGGATCCTGAAGTGCATTTGGTCTCAGGCCCTTCAGGAGGCAAATGATAGTAAGTAGTTGTAGATTTCATTTGGGGCATGTAATTGAAAAGGTGGATTAGGTCTTTTTTTGACATTTTACTTGTTAATATAATTTTTGTTACAGTACGTTTGACTAATATTTATTATTAACTAATAGTAAACAATACATACCATTGGTAATAGGTTTTTTTTGATACATTTTAATTAGACTTTTATTGTACTTATATCGAAAGTACATTGGGTATGAGATTCTCTAGGTATTTATAAAGCCCGGCGCCAATAAAAGAATTGAATAGCCTTTCATGAATATTTCATGCTATTTTTGCTTGATTAGCTACTCCACCACTATATATACTATACTATATATAAGTAAAGGAATATCCCAGACTCTGAGTCTGGTGATGATGTATCCAGTTACATCCCTGACTCGGAATCAGACGAGGAGCATATATCAATGGAAAGTGAGAATGACTCAGATATTATACCATTGCAAAACAACATTACTAATACCTGCAACTCCTTGGAAGAAGGTGATACTGATTTAACACATCAAACAATAGATGGTTGTGATATTACGACAAATAGTGTAGTAAATCACAGTGGAAATGAACAAACAAACAACATATATGTTGCCATAAGCAAGAAGTCAGAAGATGGTAGAAGAATTTGGGATAAGAAACATTCGTGTGTTTATTGCTCCAAACAATATCCCAAACTGGCTAGACATCTCGAACAGGTGCACTCAAATGAAAGTGATGTGCAGAGAGCATTGGCGCATGACAAAAACTCAAAGGAAATGAAAGCCATGTGGCGAGACATAATGAACAGGGGGGAATATGCTCACAACTCAAAAGTCTTTGACGCTCAAAAAGGAGAAATAATACCATAAAAACGGCCTACTAGAGCGAAAGATGGAACAAATTATGTGGAGTGCAGTACTTGTTCAGGAACATTCTTAAGAAGTGACTTTGGAGACATGTCAAAAACCGCCATCCCCAGCAAAAATGAAAATGCCTGATGGTTAAAAGACATCAAGTTGCTAGTGCTGCAATGTTGCCAGTGTCCAAAGTTGCATAGAAACCATTCAGAGAGAATATTTTGAACAGAATGGCAAATGACAACGTTTCGCTCATAGCAAGAAATGATGCTGATATTGTCTCAAATGGTCAAAGAACGTATAAAAAACATGGAAAAAACCGTGGTTCTTCAAAAGTTGAATTATGGCCTATATTTCTGGCAATCAATGAACTAAGTCCTATGTTAAGGTTTGCAAGACAAAATATACTGCTGGTAGGATTATGGGAAGGTAAAGGAAAGCCTCCTTTTAAAAATGTGTTCTTTTGCTTGAGTCAGGAAATAATCACAGGATCCTGAAGAACATTTGGTCTCAGGCCCTTCAGGAGGCAAATGATAGTAAGTAGTTGTAGATTTCATTTGGGGCATGTAATTGAAAAGGTGGATTAGGTCTTTTTTTGACATTTTACTTGTTAATATAATTTTTGTTACAGTACGTTTGACTAATATTTATTATTAACTAATAGTAAACAATACATACCATTGGTAATAGGTTTTTTTTTGATACATTTTAATTAGACTTTTATTGTACTTATATCGAAAGTACATTGGGTATGAGATTCTCTAGGTATTTATAAAGCCCGGCGCCAATAAAAGAATTGAATAGCCTTTCATGAATATTTCATGCTATTTTTGCTTGATTAGCTACTCCACCACTATATATACTATACTATATATAAGTAAAGGAATATCCCAGACTCTGAGTCTGGTGATGATGTATCCAGTTACATCCCTGACTCGGAATCAGACGAGGAGCATATATCAATGGAAAGTGAGAATGACTCAGATATTATACCATTGCAAAACAACATTACTAATACCTGCAACTCCTTGGAAGAAGGTGATACTGATTTAACACATCAAACAATAGATGGTTGTGATATTACGACAAATAGTGTAGTAAATCACAGTGGAAATGAACAAACAAACAACATATATGTTGCCATAAGCAAGAAGTCAGAAGATGGTAGAAGAATTTGGGATAAGAAACATTCGTGTGTTTATTGCTCCAAACAATATCCCAAACTGGCTAGACATCTCGAACAGGTGCACTCAAATGAAAGTGATGTGCAGAGAGCATTGGCGCATGACAAAAACTCAAAGGAAATGAAAGCCATGTGGCGAGACATAATGAACAGGGGGGAATATGCTCACAACTCAAAAGTCTTTGACGCTCAAAAAGGAGAAATAATACCATAAAAACGGCCTACTAGAGCGAAAGATGGAACAAATTATGTGGAGTGCAGTACTTGTTCAGGAACATTCTTAAGAAGTGACTTTGGAGACATGTCAAAAACCGCCATCCCCAGCAAAAATGAAAATGCCTGATGGTTAAAAGACATCAAGTTGCTAGTGCTGCAATGTTGCCAGTGTCCAAAGTTGCATAGAAACCATTCAGAGAGAATATTTTGAACAGAATGGCAAATGACAACGTTTCGCTCATAGCAAGAAATGATGCTGATATTGTCTCAAATGGTCAAAGAACGTATAAAAAACATGGAAAAAACCGTGGTTCTTCAAAAGTTGAATTATGGCCTATATTTCTGGCAATCAATGAACTAAGTCCTATGTTAAGGTTTGCAAGACAAAATATACTGCTGGTAGGATTATGGGAAGGTAAAGGAAAGCCTCCTTTTAAAAATGTGTTCTTTTGCTTGAGTCAGGAAATAATCACAGGATCCTGAAGTGCATTTGGTCTCAGGCCCTTCAGGAGGCAAATGATAGTAAGTAGTTGTAGATTTCATTTGGGGCATGTAATTGAAAAGGTGGATTAGGTCTTTTTTTGACATTTTACTTGTTAATATAATTTTTGTTACAGTACGTTTGACTAATATTTATTATTAACTAATAGTAAACAATACATACCATTGGTAATAGGTTTTTTTTGATACATTTTAATTAGACTTTTATTGTACTTATATCGAAAGTACATTGGGTATGAGATTCTCTAGGTATTTATAAAGCCCGGCGCCAATAAAAGAATTGAATAGCCTTTCATGAATATTTCATGCTATTTTTGCTTGATTAGCTACTCCACCACTATATATACTATACTATATATAAGTAAAGGAATATCCCAGACTCTGAGTCTGGTGATGATGTATCCAGTTACATCCCTGACTCGGAATCAGACGAGGAGCATATATCAATGGAAAGTGAGAATGACTCAGATATTATACCATTGCAAAACAACATTACTAATACCTGCAACTCCTTGGAAGAAGGTGATACTGATTTAACACATCAAACAATAGATGGTTGTGATATTACGACAAATAGTGTAGTAAATCACAGTGGAAATGAACAAACAAACAACATATATGTTGCCATAAGCAAGAAGTCAGAAGATGGTAGAAGAATTTGGGATAAGAAACATTCGTGTGTTTATTGCTCCAAACAATATCCCAAACTGGCTAGACATCTCGAACAGGTGCACTCAAATGAAAGTGATGTGCAGAGAGCATTGGCGCATGACAAAAACTCAAAGGAAATGAAAGCCATGTGGCGAGACATAATGAACAGGGGGGAATATGCTCACAACTCAAAAGTCTTTGACGCTCAAAAAGGAGAAATAATACCATAAAAACGGCCTACTAGAGCGAAAGATGGAACAAATTATGTGGAGTGCAGTACTTGTTCAGGAACATTCTTAAGAAGTGACTTTGGAGACATGTCAAAAACCGCCATCCCCAGCAAAAATGAAAATGCCTGATGGTTAAAAGACATCAAGTTGCTAGTGCTGCAATGTTGCCAGTGTCCAAAGTTGCATAGAAACCATTCAGAGAGAATATTTTGAACAGAATGGCAAATGACAACGTTTCGCTCATAGCAAGAAATGATGCTGATATTGTCTCAAATGGTCAAAGAACGTATAAAAAACATGGAAAAAACCGTGGTTCTTCAAAAGTTGAATTATGGCCTATATTTCTGGCAATCAATGAACTAAGTCCTATGTTAAGGTTTGCAAGACAAAATATACTGCTGGTAGGATTATGGGAAGGTAAAGGAAAGCCTCCTTTTAAAAATGTGTTCTTTTGCTTGAGTCAGGAAATAATCACAGGATCCTGAAGTGCATTTGGTCTCAGGCCCTTCAGGAGGCAAATGATAGTAAGTAGTTGTAGATTTCATTTGGGGCATGTAATTGAAAAGGTGGATTAGGTCTTTTTTTGACATTTTACTTGTTAATATAATTTTTGTTACAGTACGTTTGACTAATATTTATTATTAACTAATAGTAAACAATACATACCATTGGTAATAGGTTTTTTTTTATACATTTTAATTAGACTTTTATTGTACTTATATCGAAAGTACATTGGGTATGAGATTCTCTAGGTATTTATAAAGCCCGGCGCCAATAAAAGAATTGAATAGCCTTTCATGAATATTTCATGCTATTTTTGCTTGATTAGCTACTCCACCACTATATATACTATACTATATATAAGTAAAGGAATATCCCAGACTCTGAGTCTGGTGATGATGTATCCAGTTACATCCCTGACTCGGAATCAGACGAGGAGCATATATCAATGGAAAGTGAGAATGACTCAGATATTATACCATTGCAAAACAACATTACTAATACCTGCAACTCCTTGGAAGAAGGTGATACTGATTTAACACATCAAACAATAGATGGTTGTGATATTACGACAAATAGTGTAGTAAATCACAGTGGAAATGAACAAACAAACAACATATATGTTGCCATAAGCAAGAAGTCAGAAGATGGTAGAAGAATTTGGGATAAGAAACATTCGTGTGTTTATTGCTCCAAACAATATCCCAAACTGGCTAGACATCTCGAACAGGTGCACTCAAATGAAAGTGATGTGCAGAGAGCATTGGCGCATGACAAAAACTCAAAGGAAATGAAAGCCATGTGGCGAGACATAATGAACAGGGGGGAATATGCTCACAACTCAAAAGTCTTTGACGCTCAAAAAGGAGAAATAATACCATAAAAACGGCCTACTAGAGCGAAAGATGGAACAAATTATGTGGAGTGCAGTACTTGTTCAGGAACATTCTTAAGAAGTGACTTTGGAGACATGTCAAAAACCGCCATCCCCAGCAAAAATGAAAATGCCTGATGGTTAAAAGACATCAAGTTGCTAGTGCTGCAATGTTGCCAGTGTCCAAAGTTGCATAGAAACCATTCAGAGAGAATATTTTGAACAGAATGGCAAATGACAACGTTCCGCTCATAGCAAGAAATGATGCTGATATTGTCTCAAATGGTCAAAGAACGTATAAAAACCATGGAAAAAACCGTGGTTCTTCAAAAGTTGAATTATGGCCTATATTTCTGGCAATCAATGAACTAAGTCCTATGTTAAGGTTTGCAAGACAAAATATACTGCTGGTAGGATTATGGGAAGGTAAAGGAAAGCCTCCTTTTAAAAATGTGTTCTTTTGCTTGAGTCAGGAAATAATCACAGGATCCTGAAGTGCATTTGGTCTCAGGCCCTTCAGGAGGCAAATGATAGTAAGTAGTTGTAGATTTCATTTGGGGCATGTAATTGAAAAGGTGGATTAGGTCTTTTTTTGACATTTTACTTGTTAATATAATTTTTGTTACAGTACGTTTGACTAATATTTATTATTAACTAATAGTAAACAATACATACCATTGGTAATAGGTTTTTTTTGATACATTTTAATTAGACTTTTATTGTACTTATATCGAAAGTACATTGGGTATGAGATTCTCTAGGTATTTATAAAGCCCGGCGCCAATAAAAGAATTGAATAGCCTTTCATGAATATTTCATGCTATTTTTGCTTGATTAGCTACTCCACCACTATATATACTATACTATATATAAGTAAAGGAATATCCCAGACTCTGAGTCTGGTGATGATGTATCCAGTTACATCCCTGACTCGGAATCAGACGAGGAGCATATATCAATGGAAAGTGAGAATGACTCAGATATTATACCATTGCAAAACAACATTACTAATACCTGCAACTCCTTGGAAGAAGGTGATACTGATTTAACACATCAAACAATAGATGGTTGTGATATTACGACAAATAGTGTAGTAAATCACAGTGGAAATGAACAAACAAACAACATATATGTTGCCATAAGCAAGAAGTCAGAAGATGGTAGAAGAATTTGGGATAAGAAACATTCGTGTGTTTATTGCTCCAAACAATATCCCAAACTGGCTAGACATCTCGAACAGGTGCACTCAAATGAAAGTGATGTGCAGAGAGCATTGGCGCATGACAAAAACTCAAAGGAAATGAAAGCCATGTGGCGAGACATAATGAACAGGGGGGAATATGCTCACAACTCAAAAGTCTTTGACGCTCAAAAAGGAGAAATAATACCATAAAAACGGCCTACTAGAGCGAAAGATGGAACAAATTATGTGGAGTGCAGTACTTGTTCAGGAACATTCTTAAGAAGTGACTTTGGAGACATGTCAAAAACCGCCATCCCCAGCAAAAATGAAAATGCCTGATGGTTAAAAGACATCAAGTTGCTAGTGCTGCAATGTTGCCAGTGTCCAAAGTTGCATAGAAACCATTCAGAGAGAATATTTTGAACAGAATGGCAAATGACAACGTTTCGCTCATAGCAAGAAATGATGCTGATATTGTCTCAAATGGTCAAAGAACGTATAAAAAACATGGAAAAAACCGTGGTTCTTCAAAAGTTGAATTATGGCCTATATTTCTGGCAATCAATGAACTAAGTCCTATGTTAAGGTTTGCAAGACAAAATATACTGCTGGTAGGATTATGGGAAGGTAAAGGAAAGCCTCCTTTTAAAAATGTGTTCTTTTGCTTGAGTCAGGAAATAATCACAGGATCCTGAAGTGCATTTGGTCTCAGGCCCTTCAGGAGGCAAATGATAGTAAGTAGTTGTAGATTTCATTTGGGGCATGTAATTGAAAAGGTGGATTAGGTCTTTTTTTGACATTTTACTTGTTAATATAATTTTTGTTACAGTACGTTTGACTAATATTTATTATTAACTAATAGTAAACAATACATACCATTGGTAATAGGTTTAAATAGCGCATAATAATAGGAGGCATAAATAGCGCTTTAGGAAAGGGTAATTATAGGCCAGTTAGTATACTTCCTACTATTTCGAAAATCTTTGAACGAACTATTAATGAACAACTCTCAAATTTCTTTAGTAATCATTTTAATCCATTTTTGTCAGCCTTCAGAGCAGGATACGGTTGTCAAACAACTCTTCTTAGAATTATTGAGGACTGGAAGCAAGCACTTGATGATACGTAGCAGCCATTTTAATGGACCTATCAAAGGCGTTCGACTGTCTACCACATGATCTGTTGGTATTGAAACTTGAAGCATATGGTTTATCTGACAATGCACTCTGTCTGTTGAAAAGTTATCTTAGCAATAGACAGCAGTGTGTCAAGTTGTCCAACTGCAAAAGTAGCTTTTTAAAATTATATAAAGGTGTCCCACAAGGATCTATTTTAGGACCTGTGCTTTTTAATATTTTTATTAATGATATATTTTATTCAATTTCTAAAGGTAAATTATTCAGACCATAAATATGTCAAAAGTTATAGATACACTTCAGGAAGACAGTCAGACACTTATTAAATGGTTTTCAAACAACAAGATGCAGGCCAATCCTGAAAAGTTTCAAGCTATAGCAATAGGTAGAAAAACCAAACTTCAAAATGTTTCTTTTAACTTAGACCAAAAAACAATGATTAAGTGTGAAGATGAAGTTAAACTTCTTGGAGTTACCATTGATTTTAAACTAAATTTTGATAGTCATGTATCAAATATTTGTAAAAAGCATCCAGACAGTTAAATGTGTTAAAAAGAATTGGCAAGCATCTTTGCAAACTTGGAAAAATGACAATTTACCTTTCCTTTATTTTATCCAATTTTAATTACTGTCCATTAACCTGGCACTTCTGTGGTGAAGTAAATACTAAGCAAATAGAGAAAATTCAAGAAAGAGCTTTGCGTTTCATTTACAATGATTATTCTTCTTCATATGATGATTTACTTATTAAATCCAAACTTCCTTCATTAAAAATTAGGCGGCTGAGATCTATTGCCATTTAAACATACAAAATTATCAATAAAGAAACACCTACGTACTTGAATGATCTAGTTAAGATAAAATGTAACTCTTATTCTTTTAGGTATACTAACACTGCAGAAATACCACAGGTAAGAACTACAAGTTATGGCATCAACTCTTTTCGTTACACAGCTGCCAAGCTATGGAACTCGCTGCCCCAGCACTACAGAGACCAGACAAGTTACAGGCAGTTTCAGAGTTTGGTCAGCTGTTGGAATGGGGAGAGTTGCTACTGCTCATGTTATAGTCAGAGCACCTAGCCATATATGTTTGTTTGCTGCTTGCAATATCAGTCGCCTGTGCATGACTGCTGCTTTTATGTTGTTTCATGTTTTATTACAGTTCAAATGTTTCTTATATTTCTGTCATATTGTCAATATGCTTTAATTTAGTGTCTTAGTGTATATGTTAGTCTCTTATGTAACTTATAAGTAACTTGCTCCAGTCCTTGTGTTGTCATGTTATACATGTATCCTTGAGCTGTTATATGTTGTTTTCATAGTCTTTATAACCTTAACATTATTTAATGAAACAATTGCCAGATACTGTGATATAAACTGATATAATTATGTTTATTTCAATATTTTATCGTGTGTAAGTTTTAATTAAACAATGATATAATGTGATATAAATCTGAAAATGTTTTCCTCTCAATATTTTATTGTGTATTATTTTAAAATAATAATAAGTGTACTTGTATCTTAATATTTGCATGTTCCTTTTAATGTATCATATATGCTTCTGCTGAATAACTAAATGCTTGTTATTGTTTCTTGTTAATATGATGTCCGTCAATAGCTATGCTTAGCTAATGTTAACCTTTATATATACAATACCGACTATAAATAAAATTTTGTATCTTGTATCTTGTATCTTGTGAGCAACGGCGTCTGTTACATTTTTTTGAAAAATGATTGTAATCACGGTGTTCTGATTTAAATTGCGCATGAATTAAAAGATCTTTTAAATTTCTCTGTCGTTTGTATGCAACAACTGGTTTACAAGAGTGGATGTATTTCATACTATCTTTTTAGAAAATTTTAACAAATGCCAATATTTATTGATAACTGAACCAATGTTCGGCAGTGAAGGATTATATTCAACAACAAAAGGTATCAGTACATCGTCACAGGATATCTTCGTACTTTGAAGCGCATCATCTTGACTTAACAAAGACACACGAGAAAAAGCACTGTCAATTATTTCAACAGGATAATGTCGTTCACTAAACAAACTTCGCAGTTCATTTACTGAACGATCGAAAACTTCATTATTGGAAATTATTCTTCGATATCTTTTAGCTTGACTAAAAGGTATGCCATCCTTACATGACTTAGGATGTGACGAGGAGTATTCAACGTATTGATGTATGTTAGTACTTTTCACAAACACAGACGTGTTAATATTTAAATTTTCTCCTTTAAATACATGTACATCTAAAAATGATACATCTGTAACAGAGATGTTACTTGTTAGTTGTTAGTTGTGCATATCGTCAGGAATTTCTGGTTAGATTTTCTGGACCAATCAGAAAATTTTAAATAATCATTTTGTCTGTTTCAGCCAATCATAGTGTGATTTGAAATTCTATTTATAGAAAAATATTATCGCGAACCACTTAAAAGGTTTATCGATATCATATCAATAAAACTCATCAAACATGTTGAACTGTATGAGTACTCGTAAATACGTGTTAAATCAGTTATTAAGAAATATATTTTTATATGTATTTATAATTTACACATAATTTTTATGCCCCCCAAGGGAGGCACCATCCGTCCGAAATAATCTTATCCTCGCTTCTTCTCCGAAACCGCTTGAGGGATTTCTTTGAAACTTAACCGGAATGTTTGTCAAGAAGCCTAATTGTGCATATCGTCAGGAATTACTGCTCGGATTAATTTTTGCCTAGTTATCGGACTTTTTTAACAAAATCTTGTCCTCGCTTCTTCTCCGAAACCGCTTGAGGGATTTCATTGAAACTTCACAGGAGTGTTTGTCACCAAGTCAAGTTGTGCATATCGTCAGGAATTTCTGGTTAGATTATTTTTGGCAGAGTTATGGGCATTTTCACCTAACCCTAACCCTAAACGTTAACCCAAAGGTCTTTAACCCTAAGGCCATACCTAACCCTAACCCAAACGTCCGCACTCTAGTGGTCTTAGTTTTTATCCTATCTTCTTCAAACATGGTCAGAATGTTTGTCTCAATGATATCTAGTTTGAGTTCGAATCTGGGTCATGTGACCTTGAAAACTAGGTCACTAGGTCAAATTATAGAAAAAGCTTGTCAGCACTATAACGGTCTTAATTTTGGTCCTCTTTTTCAAGCTTGGTCAGAATGTTTATCTCGATGATATCTAGTTCGAAACTGGGTCATGTGACCTTGAAAACTAGGTCACAAGGTCAAGTTATAATAAAATCTTGTCTGCACGCTGGTGGTCTTAATTTTGGTCTCATCTTTACTTTCATTACCATAGTATCTTGGTTTCTTTCTTGAAATTGCAATATTTCATTATGGGTTCCAGAGTTACGACCCCTGAAAGCGCAGAAATTAACTATTTTGACCTTTTCTCCACTATAGCAGTTTCATTTTTTCACTTGATTTTACCAAATTTGCACACAACTGTAACCATTGAGCAGTTGTTGACAGGTGAGCGACCCTCTTGTTGCAAGGGTTATGGGCCCTTAGACTTTACTTTTTAACTTCTATATTAAAATCTTGTCCATGCCTAATCTCCAAAACCACTTTGGGGGGGGGGGGGGGGGGGCGGGGGTTCATTGAAACTTCACAACTTCAGACTTTTACCATATGATCCTTCCAATCTTTCACATTATATGCTTCATCTCTGCCACAGGCATATTTTTTACTACATCTGTATACCAATTCGATTTCAAACCTGCATTTCGGGGGCATATGTCAATTTCAAGTGACAGCTCTTGTTGTTTCTTAATAATCTGGCTGAATCTTTAAATAGTTTCAATTGTATTTAGTGAATGTAAATGATGTTTTATTGTTTGTATCAAAATTCAGATGTTTAAGTTTAAGAAATTACCTGAAGTATTAAGAAATAACCAGTGTATATCCAGATCAGACAGCACAGATGTTCCAGCTGATATGGATCTACACTGGATTCCCAGGGGAAATGTGCCATACTAAATGGAGTAAAGGTTGAAAAAAGAGCTCAGAAATATCTCCTGTTTTGAATATAGGGCATTTGCAACATAAATTTATTCATTTATATCATACCACCATCTTAAAACAGATGCATCAATTTCCTAAATGCGTTCTCCGCGACATTTCCGCCAAGGAAATATATAAGTCATATGCAGGAAGATTCAAAATACGAAGTAAATCTACATTACAATTAATACATTGTCGTTAACTGAAATTTATACAATTACTGAATGTATTAATTTTTCATCAGATAAGTGTAATAATCATCCTCATATCTTAAATAACTGTGTACTGCAATGTCTCCCTCATAACTAGTGAACTTAAACACAGTTCTAGACCATACTTCTACGTTGGTTTTCTTGGATCTTGTTTCCAACGACACATCGTATCCACCATCATCGACTACAATCACAGTGTCCTCCAACAAAGCTTCATCTTTGAAGATGCCATTGTTATTGTCGTCATGTTGAACTGCCGAGTTGTCGTGTACGTTGTTTCTATCGCACGGCGATTCACCGGAAGTAGAATCCGACACGTTCAAATCAAACTCCTGTTCTTCACCTTTACCGGAAGTAGGATCCAACACATTCAGATCAAAGTCTTGCAATGATGAATTGTATGCAGTTTCGTTGACCTCTGCCACGTCTGCGATGATATCTAGAACGTCATCATCAGAGGAAACATCTTCATAATAATTATTATTTACAACATTACTTGAATTCACACTCACGGCTTGTATAGATAAGTCCCTGGCGTCTGTACGTGGAAGTTTATGAACCTTTATCAAATGTTCAAACAAATATCCACGTCGAATAAATTTCGACGAACAATTGAGTTGAACACATTCCCAATATTTAAGCTTTAAATGTTTTTCAGATACAAGTCTAGACAAATTCCTTTTATATTTATAACTTTTGTCACAACTGTCACAGCGATACATTGTTTCCCTTCGAAAACACAATTAACACATCTACTCAATTCAAATGGTAAATCTGGACTGATTATTGCAAAGGTTATTGACGTCTGTCCACGAAAAACACGTGCACGCTTTCAACTCCACCGCTCCACGAAAAGCACGTGCATCTTTTGATGCACTATTACTTTGCTCCGGTACATGTCAACACGTATCTGGTGAAGCGTTACATCACATTAAACTCCAATGCTGGACAAATATATGGCTAATCCAGCTAGTGCACGTTTTGCCTCTCCGGTCAACTTCCCTTTAAATAATTGAACTTTTCAACCGGAGCTAATTGATCATTATGATGTACGGCACTTTCGAAAGAATCCCAGAATTCCACCCAATATAATTTGTTGTCATTAAATGACAATATATCCAGTTTTGGTAATTTCACAAAACCTTTTTGAGTGATTTGTCTTTCTGACCTTCGAAGAATTCTTGTTGAAGTTTCATTTGCTGTTCAACTCTTTCCTGTTGTTGTATGAAAAATTCATGTTGCAATTTAGTTTGAAAATCACAAAACCTTTGTAAATCACCAGTTTGATCCGGTCTGTCTTTGTTCATATTCGTTCGCTCTTGGTTTATCTTTTCCTGTAAATCATCTTCCAACAATTTCAGAGCACAGAAAGTTGATGGAGCTCTTTCTGTCAATGTAGAATCATCCTCAATAATCATTTGAGTCAATTTCTCGTCTGTATCGCCAACAGCTTGAGCTAACTTTTCAGACTGATTATTCAACTTCTCTATGTGTGTAGTAATCTTGTATTTACATGCTCTTACTTGTTGTTGGATTTCCTTGTAATCCTCACTTGATATAGACACTAATTCTAAATCCAAAAGTTCCACACCGACTTTAACTTCTTTGTCTAAAATGTTAAAATACCGAGTTCTTACACCTTTTAGATACTGCAAATTAACTTGAGCCATATTTGAACCTCTTAATTCACTTATTTTTTGTCTTTTACGTAAAATCACCGGAGAAATGTATCTTAACACTTTTCCTTTCAGACGGTTGATTTTAATCCCGGGTTCCGGCACCAATTTTATTGTGGTGGACAATAACTCCAAACTGCCCCTTATTCCATCCACAGTAAAAGAAACACTTTGCTATTCTTTACTATTTATTTCTGCATCTAATTCCAAACATGATCACTGTAAATTTTACAAACACTTTCTCAATATTTTCCCCCTCCTTTCACCACTATATATACTTCTCACGTGTTTCCCGCCAACACGGAAAACACGTGAAAGACATGTGGCGCGAAAGAGGGATAATTACCGGAGTTAACCGGAGACCAACAGGTCAACGGAGAATATGCTGACAAACTATTCGCGTTCTCCGCGACACCACCAAAGTTTTTTTTAAAGAATTGAATTCCTTGTTGTTTGTTTGTTTAATCAAATAAAATTTGTTAGTTTTAATGTTGGACTTTCTGTGAGAAAGTATATTATGTTTCAGTTTGTGCCAGACACTTCATTCAATTTTTTAGGACTTTGGAGTCAAACAAGTACATCACTAATTTACAAAGGTAATCAAATGTACCAGAGTTTTGTTTTTATATATTTCAGATAAACACATTTAGAGCAACGAAGAGAAGGAGGCATTGAAGACTTTCTTCGAAAAACATCTAAGACTGTCAAGAAATCTAAGAAAGTGCCAGGAAAGCTGGATTGTATAAATGCGCAAAGAAAGCATAGATGCCTTGTTAACATCAGCTGGGAGAAAATTAAGTTTGCTGTATATATCATGTTGAAAGCAAGGAAAAATATGTTCCATTAATTTGGGAGAGACATAAGTTTTTGTTGTTGTTGTTTTTTCTTTAAAAAAAACAAGCTCTTGTTGATAATGTAGTGATTGGTTGATTCTCATGCTGCGTTATTGGTATTTAGTGTTATTGTCTTGCTGTTTGATTGATTATTGAGTGTCATTTAGCTTTGTTGATATATAGTGGTTGCATGTTACTTGAGTAGCATGATTGTCATGCATGATACTGGTTGACATGGAGGACATAGTAGCCCTATTTGGCTATTCTGAAAACAGTTCTGATTCTTCAATATTTGACATGAATGACCATAATACCCATACCTTTGTTTGCAATGGTTATGCTGGTCTGTTCTAAATGAATAGATGCAACCAGAGCAGTGACCTAGCATGAACAGATTGTGAAGCATGTCAGATTTGCATATCAACATGAAAAAGTTTATGCTCATGACCAAATTAATCCTATCTGAAGCTTGAAGCAGTGTGTACCAAGATGCCCAAATCTTTAAATTAACTTATATTATCCATGTATTATGCAATGTTTTATTTCTCCTTTGTTACTAATTAAACCTAGAATGTAAAGGTAAATTATTATATTCTATAGATTATTATCCTTTGTGTTTTACTGAGTTGTCGTTGTAAAATAAGTCTTTCAATTATGTTAGCTGATCCATTATTTAATGAAATTCATGTTATTAATGAATTATAACTCCCTACATAATTTTAACCACAATTAACAGTATGCCAGATAAAATCTACTATTATATTGTTTTATTCTGTATATATTAAAGAAACAAAATAATTTTTTACATTATTTATGATTTTTCCGAATAAATCTACGTTTTTCTTGGATTTTTGTTCATATTCCATCGTGATCTATATACATATATTGTTTCATTAGGTTAATTTCATGGTGTGTGTGTGTCTGTTGGTTATGTGTGCCCCTAAAGCCTGTTGCAATTTTAGTGTATCAGTGAAATGAAATTGTTAAAGTCAAGGTGTTATGTTAATTGGTTAAATGTTAATTCGTTAAACTCTTAATAGACAATAAAGGTTCTGATTCTGGTTTCGTCGTGTGTTGCTTTGTATCGTGAAATACACGATATATATTGATATGTATTGGATATAGAAATTTATACGAGTTTGATGTGGCAAGAGACGAAACTGTTCAGTCTAATTTTAAAGACGTTGTCCTGTTTTATTTGTGACTTGACGGAATGGCGTTGCCCTGTCTAGTGATAATATGGAATGACATTGTCCTGGCTTGTTGTAAGAGAGTGTTGGTTTATAATTAAAAGCATGCTCTGCCACAACACGAAATTACCATATTCTGAGTGTAGTATACATTGAAATTGGAGAACTATATCATTCTCTCATTCACGAATCGAACTGGACCTCTGGAGTGGTAGGCGGACGCTTTACCGCGTCGCCACCGGGCCCCGTAGGTCTGCCGAATAATCGTTAAATCATCCATGAATTAGTTAATTCTGGCCCGGACATTGCCGTCTTTGCACTAGGTATGACCTAGCGATATTTAACCTCTTAAGTGTGACTTTGAACTATCTATTACGGTCTTGGGCGCGACACATCTTGATGTGAACATTTGTGAAGGGTCATTTTAAATCCACGAATAACAAACTTCTGGCACGAACACGACCATCTAATGTGAAAATATGCAGAATATGATGACTTACTCTATGTGTGGCATTGACCTTTTACCAACGAAACTTGGTCTTGCGCGCGACAAGTCTCGATTTGGTAAACGTTTGACATTTTGAACCCCCCTATGAATGACCAAGTTATTACCCGGACACGACCATCTATACACTATGTACAAGTATGCAGGACCAGATGAAATCTACCCTCTAAGTGTGACCTTAACCTTTGAGCTACGGACCTGGGTGTTGCGCGCAACATGTCTTGATGTCAGTTCGGGAAATGTACGAATTCCGTAACGTTAACGAAATCCGTAACACGTTAACGAATTACTTAAAAATGCATAAACGAATTCGTTAACTTCGATTTCATGCCTAAGTCGGCACAAAAATAGAATAAACCGCATTCTTTTGCCGCGAAATTGTGTGATATCAATCACTTCCTGACAATTTTTACCGGGAAAATTCAAAATCCTACCAAGAACAAGTATGTCTGGCTCTGAGTCTGAGGCAAGTATACTAGTCACGAGTGTGCTCCCAAAATATAAATTCATACCTGTTTGCTTTTAGAAATCCATGTTACATATGTTCATATTATAATAATGATTTATTTGTCAACACTTCGTAATACTGTCAGCCATATTGTCAAAGTTCAAGGTTTAAAATGACATCTCAGTCACGTGACAGGTAAGCGAGGGTTGACTAAAAATTATTTTACTTAAGGATGTACGAGTTGTTTCCCTTGATTCTTTTTGGGGTTTTTTTCAGCAACTGTTAAAAGTCTTGTAGTAGATCTATTATATAATTACTAAGAAACACATATGCAATACCATATAGTTATTTTATTAGGGATTAACATGCTCTAGATAAACATGAATCAGTTCTGATAATAATTTCATTAATGTTATGAAATTTATAGTTCTTCATAAATATAGATCTACATGCACAATCTTATAACCTTTCTACAATGTCTTTAAATAATAGGTTGTTTTAAGAGAGCTTTCATTTCTCTCATTTTTTTTTAAACATTCAGTCAATCCTAAAGACAACATGTAATATGTAATAAGATACATTATGTCTTAAAAGACCACAACTCCTATTTCTTAAGTACATGACGTATATATGAACCTCTATAAGAATACTACCTTTATATTAGAATACCACAATTTGTATGTCCATTTGGTATTTGTTTTAAGAAAGGTTGCACATTAATTATTCACAAAAGATTTCGATCTACATAAATATTTTATTACAGAACTACTACGCAGAACTAGAGAGGTCTGTTGCATTAGAAAAATCAACTGACCGGCAGCGCACCTCAAAGAAAGAGATTCATTACATTCAGAATAGTGAGCACCGGAGAGTGACATACAGCCGGCGCAGTAAAAGTCTTGTTATATTAGTAAGGAGGTATTACACATTTTATTGCATAGACAAAACATTCACACAGACCAATATGTTGCGTATAATACCACAAACTGAATTTTCGTATACTGGCTATGTTGAAGATACTAGTACCTGATAAAATGTAGGGTGTTCGGTTATTACAAAAATGCATAATTAATATTGAACTGTTTTACATTCTTGGTATATTTTTTATCAATTATATTTCAAAACAGAGCTGAACACAAAATTGTTTTGTGGACTGAAAGAAATAGTAATGTTAAACATTTTACATACATTATAGGCTAAAGAACTTGAAATACAGACAAGATGTCGTGTGAAGGTGGGCATTACCCCAACATGGCCCAACGGTAAAGCTCGACATTATGAGAGCCAAACTAATGGTAACAATTGTTGTTTTTTTTCAAAACATTTTATCAAATTGTGATAAAAATGGGTATTCCCAAAATGGAATTCATTTCAGTACAGGTTGCAATAAGTAAAGCAATCTTTTTAGTCATTTGAGATGGCATATTTTGCAACCTGGCCATAGTTTACAAGTATATTTAAATTACTGATGAGTAATAGCCTCATTATATTATGCATATATCAAAGGCGTATGTACAGTGTTTATATTTAACAGATTTAGCTTTACTAAAACAAGTAATAAAATAATATCATGTTGGTCGACACATTATAGACAATTTTGACCATAACTAAACATGTTTCTTATTCAGAAAGTAAGAGTCAGCAGGCAGTGGAGCCATGCAAAGAAGCTGCTGTGACTGATGCTTGTGCAGTGCCGCCAAGCCCAGTAAGGAGAAAAGATTCTTCGCGTCCACAACCAACGATCCGCCCAACGCTGGTGCAGAAAAACCACAAGACAACAGTGTGTAGAGTATGTGGTGATGGTGAGGAGGTTTCTTACTGGCTGGGATGTGGTTACACCAACCCAAAGACAAGACGTTAGGACTGCACGTACTGGATGCATCAGAACTGTATAGGGTTGTACTGTAAACACCCATCCAATATGGAGAAAGTGCCTTTCTTTTGTAAAAGACATGCACCACAATAAATTATAAGAAAGAAAATACAATATCATAAAAATAAAATGACATCAAACAGCTCTATGTTGTTTCCTCTTCATACTCTAATAAATGTTCAGAAACTGATCTAATTTCTTGCAAAAAACTTATATAAGAAGCTTTGTTCTGTTTCAGCACATTTTGTTTGTATATATCCATAAACAAAGAAGACAGATTTTCATCAGCTAGTGCCGAAATTGTTTGTTCAATTGATGATGCTAGTTTTTTTATAGTCCATGTACTTATGTCATTATATGCCGCCTCTTCAGCATGTGTTGTGAATACTGGCATCATTTCACAACTGGAACCCTCATTTGCATAACACTTAAAGTTATCATTTGCTGTTGCAAGAAAATATTGCAGTCCATGATGTAACTCGTGCCCATTAAGTGCTCTCAAAGTATTATTTTCAGTATTCATCAATAGCTTTGAACATCTGATCTCTCTTCGAAGCATTTGTATCTCCGTGTCCTGATTAAATGTAACGGTGTCTTCGGAACTTGGGTCTTTTAAACCTAAGCGCTCAAACACAGATGTTCTTATATTTTTCAGACTTTCGTCACACCTACTTGCAGTTTGCCAATGTTGGAGTGTGGGTACGCCTGGAGGAAGATGGTGTTTTAGTGTCCTGTTCTGATTTTCAGTAATGAAATCACCCCCTTCCCCTTTAGTGGGATCTCCTGAGGCTGAAAAGGCCTCTACAGACTGCAGATACTCTGCTACAGATGGTGGTGCCAACATTCTTATTTGCAAATCTCTACATATTAACTGTCTGTATATTCTGTGATTCCCAACAAAAAACAACAGAGAAGCTGCCTGTCTACCTGCAAGCATATACTTTGAATTGTTGTTGCGAACACCACTTCTAAAGCACTTAAGACCAAGAAATATTGTGAATATCAGGTCATAATAAAAGGGAATATTGACATTTTGTGAGCTGTTTTTCCACTCGATAAAGCCATGTAGACATGGTTCAACATTAATTGCAAAGCAGTGGACAATGTAACTATAACACAGTTCCATGGAAAAAGCATGAAATATTATCATAGCTATTTGCCATGACACATGATGATTTCCACAAGACACAATAAACTCTTTTGCTTTCTTTGAACAGAATCCAAGAAGACCAGCAATATGCTCTATGAAAATGTTTTTACAGAACAATGTTTGTTTGTTTGTTTGTTTGGGGTTTAACGCCTGGTTTCAACACCTTTCTGGTTATATCCCGGCGGTCAGTCCACCTAACCGGTGTTCCTGGGTCTCTAACCAGTACTAACCAATTTCTCCGCAAGCGACTGACTGCTTCCTCACTTGAATCAGAGGTGAGGGACAAATGTTTTACAGAACAAAAAGCATGCTCTCAGAAGATTTATTTCAATATGACCAGCACCAGGTGTTAACAAAATCCGGTCAAACACTTTCTTAAATGTGGCATTCTCTTTTTCTAACCCACCATGGCATGAAAGTACATGCAGTTCAAATGATTCATGTTTCAAGTCAATTTCTTCCTTGCAAATGGAACAAGTACCAAGATTGTCAATCAAACTATCTGCAAGTGTATATGGTAATCCATCACAGCCAACACGTATCCATTGCCTAGTGGTACCTACACTGGTCTGCTTCAGTATATCTTTCAAAACAGTTTTCACAGTTTCTCTACTGTTAGGATTTACATTAACAATTTCTCCCATTTTTATTTTGGGAATTTCTGGGGGATGTTGAGACGGTACATCATTGTATAGCGTACTCCGATTATTAAAAAAGTTCATATTGTGCTTGCACTTTGGACAGGCTTATCCAAACTTGGTCAGAATAATTATCTCAATGACATTTAGGTCAAGTTTGAAACTGGGTCATGTTACCTTGAAATCTAGGTCACTAGGTCAAATTATAGAAAAAGCAACATAACATTTCTACACATAATTTCAGCATGAAAAAACAAGCATAAAAACGGATGTTTTAGGGACGAACAGGTCTGACCTATCATGTTGAACTGTAAACTGCATATTTTATTATCTTAACGTTTCTTCTGCCATTTGTAAGCATTAGGTCTGTGGATTTTGTTTTGTTACTTTTACCTCTGTTACTGTTTTGTGACTGATGGGCCCAGCGCTCTCATCCTTAAGCACTGTTGGACTTATATTTTGTTATTGTTTTTTTTTAAAGACATGATCATCGAACATAAATGCTACATAAGCTGCGATATTTTCGTGTGGATCTCAGTTTTAAATGCAGACTAAAACGCACGCAAAATGTTGGCACAGTAAAATAATATTGGAAACGATGACATTACATTCTCGGTTTGAAAGAAAACAACAACTTTTAAACAATCATATTTCATTCAACAATTCTGGATAACGCGTAACTTACATCTTGGAAGATCAGTTTTCGTCCTGTAGATACTTGTAACATAATGCCTTTTGATTGATGGTCATCATCATCATCATCATCATCATCATCATCATCATCATCATCACAACCACCACCACCATCACCAACACACCACCACCATCATCATCATCAGCAGCATCATCATCAGCATCATCATCATCATCATCATAATCATCAACAACATTAACATCATCATCATAAAAACAACAATTAAAAATAACAATAAAAAGAAATGTAGATTACGATATATTCAGCTTTGCAAAGAAAGCCTCATTCTACAAAACCACAAATAACAACATCAACAACTCAAGAAAACGCTTTATTATTTTTTTCCGAAGAAGCCCTATGCTCAAAATATTTATCTCTCTGCTAACCTGAATAGAAAGATTATTCGTTTTTGTTGTTGTTGTTGTTTTTCTGAGTTGTCAAGAGCATCTTCTAGGTTCATCCATAAAATACTTTGTTTTAAATGCTAATATGTATTCTGGTGGTGGTACTGCTGCATGCTGATGACGATGAGAGTAATGATGAAGATAATGATGAATGTCAACGTCATTGATGATAAAAATACGAAGAGAATAAAAGCGATAAAAAATGAAAAGACTTCGCCAGTGAAGATGTGATTATTATCAATCAGTCTATAGAAATGATGAAGTTACGCAAAATAAATGTCATATTCTTGTTTTCTTATTTTATGTCAAAATTGAAAGTAAAACTTTTTAATAAAAACGCATTCTCATAAGTTGATCAAAATATCACATTCGCAGCATATTTCCCGAGACATAAGATATCGTATGCTAAGTGTCCAGTGACTAAAGGAACGTTTACATGAAGTTCGGCAACCTTAATAAATTTAGTAAGCGATTATCAACATCGCGCGTGTCCGGCAAAAACCTGTTACCGGATGCGCTAATTGAATCAGTGGTTGGCGACGTGTTTTATGACCATGTTACATAATCTAATTAGCAAGGCACGCCTCTTATCAGATGGTGGCGTGATAATGGTCCTTTTGAAGATCAATTGTACACTCAGTAAGAGGTTAAATATGATTGCGATTTGTTAGGGTTAAAGTGCTGATACCATAGTTTTAAAATATTAATTTTAAAGCAAACATATTTTTTTAAATATAAAAGTGAATGTTAAAAAGAAATGAACATACACATTTAAGAAATGAAAGAAAAAAAAACGTTATGAAACCATGTTGTACGTTGAAGGAACGGATGACAATTAACTTGCATAATGTGTAAAACGTTTAAAGTTCCCTTTTAAAGATAATCTAAACGTTTCTTCTACCATGTGTAAACATTAGATGTGGGGAGTTTTGTTTGTTACTTTTTTTTAAGTGACTAAGGGGCAAAGGCTCTATTAAAGTTAAGAACCGTTGAATTTATATTTTAATAAATATTTTGTTGAAAACGACATGCGCATCTAACTAAAAATTTTTACTGATATTTTCGTCTGGCTCTGGGTTTAAAATGCACACCAAAATCACATGCAAAATGTTAACGCAACAACAACAACAAATATTTCTACAAATAAATTCATCATAAAAACAAGCATAAAAGAAAACGGACGTCTAAGGGACGGATATGACATTTAACTTGGATAATGTGTTAACTTTTCAAAGTGCCTTTTATAGAAAATCTTAACTTTTACTCTGCCATTTGTAAGCCTTATATCTGGGGATTTTGTTTTGGAACTGTTTTAAGTGACTAAGGGGCCCATGCGCTATGATATTTAAGCACTGTTGAGCTAATATTTTGTATATGTTTTGTTGAAAATGACAAGCCCATCAAACAAAACAGTTTCACAAGATGTAATATTTTCGTGTGGCACTATGTTTTAAATGCACACAACAAAACGCATGCAAAATAGTGACGCAACAACAACAACAACAACACATTTCTAAACATAACTTCAGCATGAAAAAACAAGCATAAAAAACGGATGTTTTAGGGACGAACAGGTCTGACCTATCGTGTTGAACTGTAAACTGCATATTTTATTTTCTTAACGTTTCTTCTGCCATTTGTAAGCATTAGGTCTGTAGATTTTGTTTTGTTACTTTTACTTCTGTTACTGTTTTGTGACTGATGGGCCCAGCGCTCTCATCCTTAAGCACTGTTGGACTTATATTTTATTATTGTTTTTTTTTTAAAGACATGATCATCAAACATAAATGCTACATAAGCTGCGATATTTTCGGCGTGGATCTAAGTTTTAAATGCACACTAAAACGCATGCAAAATGTTGGCACAGTAAAATTATATTGGAAACGTTGACATTACATTCTCGGTTTGAAAGAAAACAACTTTTAAACAATCATATTTTATTCAACAACTCTGGATAACGCGTAACTTAGATCTTGGAAGATCAGTTTTCGTCCGGTAGATTACTTGTAACATAATGCCTTTTGATTGATGGTCACCATCATCAGCATCAGCATTCGTATCATCATCATCAGCAGCAGCAGCAGCAGCAGCAGCATCAGCATCATCAGCATCAGCATCATCATCATAACAAAACAACAACAACTCTAGAGAGCGAATTATTTAGCATTCCGAAGAAATGCCTTAATCCGCGTTAAGCCGTGTTACACATGATGTTATGTCAGTTGCTTCTGTTACTACTTCTGCTGCTGATGTCGGTCATTATCATTATCATTCATGAAAACAGTTGAGGGTGTAAAATGAAATCTCAGTTCCTGTAAATTTTGATATAATTTTCAATCAGTCGATCAAATTTGTATACGTTTTATGTTTTTGTATTCATATTTGTTTTCAATTTTAATTAAAGAAATACATTCATAATGCTCGATCGTTGTTACTGTTAAACTGGTAAAAATCTGAATAAAAACATGACAATTTAGTACATAATTTCATACTTTCAATCCCGATTTTGTCATCGAGTACGTCGAGTAATGAAGAAAAAAGTACCGATGCGTCTAACTAATGTTATATTTGGAAAACATTTTTGAACAGTGAATTTGCGACTTATTTAGTGTCCATGTTTAACACATCTGCTGAAAGTTTAGTTGATCGAAATTTGCTTCGTCGTATGAAAAACTGCCGTAAATCACGAAATTGTAATTACACTAAGCGTAAATATTGGTTTGTACATGAGGAAATCATAGTAGCGGTTAAACAAAATATTTGTGTACATATTTACCTATGAAATCTTGAAGGTTGGATATTTTTTAACCACCAACATAACTTATGCAACTTGGGTGTATAAATAATCAAGATTAACAAAATACAACAGTGCTTGAAAATAATTCTGGTAATTTGTTGGAAGTGTTGATGGTTTATTAGAAATATTATTTTCTTATTACAGCGCCACAGTTTTCATTATCTATGTCATTAACAACAACAATAACAACAACAACAACAACTATAGAAACCGCTTAATTCAGCTTTCTGAAGAAATATTATTTCACAGTTAGATTTTCATCATCAACAACAACAACTCATGATGACACTTAATATAATTTAGTTTTCCCAAGAAACACTATGATCAAAATATTTTGTAATTACGCACCCGGTTAAGCTGAATATTTAGAGTACATTCTTGTTGCTTTTTAATATTTATTATTTTATTAATTTTTATTATTATTATTTTATTATATGCTATTATTTATAATTTCCTATGTTGTTAATATGAATGTGTGTTGTCATTTTCATTAAGTAGCTGTAGAGACTAAAATATTGCAAATTAGTTTCATTTTGGAACGAGGATAGTCCAGTTGAAATAGAAAGGGACAAATTTTTCAAGGTTTAAAGCACGCATATTGTACGGTTGAAATTGTGTTTCGTTGAATGGAACTGGAGTTTTCTCAAATCTTTGGAATTTTTTTTCTATGATTCTCTACTTAGGCCTCAATAGATTAACCACCAGATGTTATTGTAGATAAAAAAAACATGTTTGTTTTACTGTAGAATGAAAACTCTTAAAGATTTTTAAACTTTTCTTTTTTTAACTACATTATGTTAGTAATTAATAAAAAAATAAAATAATAATAATAATAAATAATAATAATAATGATTATATTCCCTTTATACTAAACCTTTAGAGAATGATTTAATTTAGATTTTTTTCGAATAGTCTTATTTTATCAAACATTTCTTGTTTCAGTATGAACTACATACTGCTAGTAATAAATATGTATGAACCTGAACTAAATCTTACAACACTGAAAATTTAATATACAAGATTTTCAATATTAAGCGCAAATCATTTTTTTCTCCAAACAGAACCCATGTATTTTAACGTCATGTACTGTCATAGGCCTAAAAAGAACGAGCATTAATAATAATATTTATCATGAACCTTCAAGCTGTTCTGATTTATCATGGCACAAAAAAAAGAATAGAATTAAATTTTAAATTAAGTCAGATAATCGTTATCGTTATTTTGAAATCGTTTACAGCTTCACGCATATTTAATGGTTGAAATAATGTTTTGTCAAATCGAACTCCAGTGTTGTAAATCTTTTCATTTGTTGAATTACCAATAAATAGCTTCAACTGATTATGTAGAGAAAAATATTGAGTTTGCCTTCGGGCGACGAACACAAAGGTACCGAAGCTTGTAAATGATGTAATTTTCGGAATGTGGAGCATTATTAAAAAATGAAGTTGTGACCGATTGTTCGAATGCTTAATATACATTTTCGAAGAAATGATTTTGTCTAAAGGCAGTTTGCTTGTATCATAATTGGTTGATACCCATCATCATCATCATCATCATCATCATCATCACTGTTTTGCAAGACCCTTTGTCCGTTGCTGCTGTTGCTGTTGCTACAACTGCTGCTGCTCAAGATCTTTATTGACAACAACAATAACATTTAAAAAAACGCATCATCATCATCATCATAAACGACAATAACAACTATTACTTTTATACCACCGCTACTTCTACAACACTACTACTTCTGCTACATCAACTTTTAGCTTTTCAATGAACATGATGTATCAAATGGTTTCGTTCTCAGCAAACCGTAGTGTTCATGATCGTATGTATGCTGCTACAGCTGCTGCTGCTGCTGATGATGATGATAATGATCATCATCATTTATAATAAAAATGGCGAACAACAAAAATCTATTTGAAATGAAAAAGATAAGCCGGTGAATTTTGGAATTATTCTTAATCTGTCGATCGGAATTATCTACACAGACACGTTTCATATACCTGTATTATACTTATTTTTCTTACATGAAAATCCAAAGAAAGAACAATATTCATGATACTTCATCATCATCATCAGCAGCAGCAGCAGAAGAAGCAGCAGCAACATCAGTAGCAGGATCAACTACAACAGCAACATCAAGATTACGCTTAATTAAGCTTCCTGAAGAAATTATTTTGTCCTCAACAAGCCGTGTTTTATATGGTGTTTTATATGATCTTATTTCCGTTGCTGCTGTTGCTACAGCCACTAATGATGATGATCATTATCAACAACCAACAATTGATGCCGTTATTGGTGCTGCTGCTGACGATTATCATTATTATAATACATAATAATTAAAAATGTTGCTGCAGAAAATACTTTAACTGGTAAAAATCTGAATGATCCAACATGCAAATTTAGCATAACTTTTAAAATAACGAATTAACAACAAATAGGTTCAATGTTTTGATTCGGTATCGATAAATATTGATTTTGCCCTCGAGCAACAAAGATAAAGATACCGAAGTAAATTTTTTTTAAATATGTTGCATTAATATTTGTTTAACAGCAAAGTTGTGACCGATTGTATAAATAAGTTTCCATGTTAAACTTTCCTCTGATCCGATGAAAATCGATTGATCACAGTAGCGTTTTCGTATGAAAAAGCGAGTCTCTGGCATAAAACACATATGGCATTATCCGCAAATATTATCTTTTTCGAATTTGGAAAATATAAGTTTAACCCAACAGGTTTTTTTTTTATAAACTAAGTCTGATAGAATGGACCGTTTTTCTTAACATTGTTACCAAGTAAAAATATAGTTGCATCATCATCATCATCATCATCATAAAAAACAACTTCTGATAACATCATCATCATCATCGTCGTCGCCGTCATCATCATCATCATTGGCATCAACATCATCATCAACAACAACTCTAGATCACGGTAAATTTAGCTTTCCGAAGAAATGACTTTGCCACAGACCGTGTTTTACATGACCATATTCCCGTTGCTGCTGTTGCAACAACTGCTGCTGATGATAATCATTATCATCATCCTCAACAACAACAACAACGAAGACATCAACAACAACTCTTAAAATCAATTAATTTTGCTTTGGGGAGTAATGATTTCGTTCTAATTAAACCTTGTTTTACATGAAATTAGGTCCGTTGCTGTTGTTGCTTCTGCTGTTGTTTATGATGAAAACGATTTGAAATAAAATGACTTGAACGATAAATTTAATATCAATTTTGCCTCCAGGCAACAACCATAAAGATATCGAAGCGTGTAAATGATGTATTTTTTGGAATGTGGTGCGTTATTGAACAGTGACTTTGTGACTAGTTGTTTTAATTTGTTTCCATGTTAAACTTTCTACTGATCTGGTATGTCGATTGATCACAGCTGTTTCCTCGTTCAGTGTCTTTAAACACAGATGGCAATAACTTAAAATAATGATGCAATTTATAAAATATATGTTTAATCTGTTAGTTTATATTTTCAATAAAATTGAAATCACAAAGGATGGATTGCTGATCTTACCATTGTTACTAATTCAAATAAAAAAAAGAAAATGCCTGTAACATAATGTTTTCCTTTGGACGTCAACACCACCACCACCAAAGCATCACCATAATTATCACATTATCCTCATAAGCAGCAGCAGCATCGTACACAACAACAAGAACATCGCTAGATTTCGCTTAATTTAGCTTTTCAAAAAATGATTTCGTTCTGAACAAACCGTGCTTTACATGACCCTATGTTCGTTAATGCTGTTGCTACATCTGCTGCTGATGATGATCATTATCATCAACAACAACAACTCATAAAAACGCCTGATTTAGCTTTGCCAAGAAATGATTACGTTCTCATCATAACATGTTTTTCATTATCATCGGCAAACATTTTTATTTTTCTATATAGAATAAAGTTCCTTAATTGTGTTTAGATAAGCAATCAAACAGTGCATCTCAATTTCAAGAACACATGACTTGTCCACTGGGACTCGTAAGTTTTAACTTAAGTCGCCTTTTGTTAGCTGTAGTGCGCGCTTGATTTCTCGCAATAGCTGGAGGCTTCTCTTTCCCTCCCTTGTTATGGTTGTTATAACTACGAATACTATTCTCAGTGAATCCAACGATTAACTTTACAAAAACAAATTTGTGTGTCTTCTGATATTATTTGATATGCTTTTGTGTAATTTTCTATTCGCTCATTTATTTTTGTATGATTAGGATTATGTAATTCCGACACGCTTATATGCACTTTTTTTGAATTCAGATACATGTTTGGTAGGTATTAGTCTTCACTGTAGTATCATTTAATTTCGCTGGGACAAAGAGTCACGCGGGCATAAATTCGCGCAGTTGTATATTGCTATTCAGATATATTAAATATTGTAATTTCGCTTGGGTTTAAATTCGCACATTTACCTTAGCGTTAACTACGCGTATTTTTTAACCTGTGCGTAATATAATGATAACACAGTATTTCAGCGATTTGCTTTAATTAGTTAAAGTTTTGGAACATAGCTATGAATAAATGCTCCTATTTCTCCCACCCCCATCTGTCTTGGTTGTTTGTTTATGCGGTTTCTAAATGCCAGCTGGAACAACTACAAACTGACAAACCGTTACAAAAATGTCGACAAGGAAAATGAATGTTACTCGCATTTAACAAAAGATCAAATTAAAAAAGTGTAAGAGGTATTGAAACATTCAACTTTAATTTAAAAAAAATTTGAATTCATATCAAGCAAAAATTGCGTTTAACAATAATTATGATAAATCCCCGTCTGATCGATAATTTTATTTAAATTTTAAGCGCTTATATTAAAATTAATAAATACACTTCAAAAAGGACCATCAAAATCGAATGCTTTGATAGTAAGTGAGGGCTAAAAACGTAAAGATCTAGTTAGATCGTACATTAAATACGTTATATGTTTTGCTTATAAACAAAATATTAAAGCGCCATTACTTCAATTTAACACGGTCTTGTATGAAATATTACATGTATTTGGAACTATAGACACAAACTTGCAGCATTAGTTCGGGTTAATAAAATTTTAATTTACTAAAATAAATTTGGTCCGCGCGACTAAAAGCGAAGGTAGGATTTCCAAAACGTCACAGAAATCGAGATCGCGCAAGAAAGTGGTCTCCTCGTCGGTGCTAAATATAGCTCCATTAGGCATATATTTAGCTTCTTAAAAGTTAGTTAACTATAATTTAACAATATCATGGAAAATCCCGTCTATAAGAAAGAATTCGATCGTACCTTTTGTTAGAGAGTTTATATATTGGAGACTATGTGGACAAATATGATTTTTCAATAGTATATTCTTACTTAAGTTAAATGCTGGGGCTGTAAAAGAAACATTAAAAAGAGAACCACTACGTAATTTTAAAAATAATCATCAGTTTGTATGGACTCTAAATGCTTTTTAGGAGTATATATGCCGTGGACGACTGAATCAATGCACAAACATGAAACAACATTTAGTTAGAATTTCTGA
The DNA here is from genome assembly GCA_038501625.1 of Corbicula japonica. Lineage (NCBI taxonomy): Eukaryota > Metazoa > Mollusca > Bivalvia > Venerida > Cyrenidae > Corbicula > Corbicula japonica. The sequence goes on along the minus strand of JAZAYU010000268.1, from coordinate 411,563 downwards.
ACGTCGCGGAAAAAAGTTATTTTTGATAGATGAAGCGACGTACTTCATATTTTTAATGCAAAATTACAGAAAATCTAGACCGATGACCTATCGTTTTTCTTTTATTTGATGTTATATACGTCCAACAATATTTTATGAAAGAATGAAACACTTGCGTTTAACTTTAAAGACAGCCACCGCCAAATGGTGCATCTGATCCGAAACCGCGCGACGTCATTCCCAAAATTTGGTTACCAGACAACGGGAAAGTGATTTTACGATCTAATGCAATGTTTCAAGTGTTTTTTTTTAATTTTCATTTTTTATGGTAGTTCGCGCCCAAATAAAATCAGCAACCCGTTAACTAGATAAAAATAAAATGATGATGATGACGATAGTGATGATGATAATGCTGCTGCAGCTGCTGCTGCAGCTGCTTGCAGCTGCTGATGATGATGATGTCAGCATCTTGATGCATCTTGTTTATCAAAAGCAAACACCCAAGTGCCACGCAACATGCGATTGTTTGATAATGGTTGAAATTATTTTTGAGCCAATGACCATGCATTATTTTTCAAATATTTCGAACCTTAATTCTCATAAAGTCGCGCGTCTGAAATGTGTTTATTATAGGCCGATTTCTTCAATAATAGTGTTCAAACATTTATTGATAAACATGTATAGTTCGTTAACGATTTTCTGCAGTGTCCAAGTAGGCGTGACTTAGAAAGTCTGAGGAAAAGAAAATCATTTATTAAATATTTAGCTCTGACTTTTTTGGATTATCGTAATCTTCTTACATTGCTTAATCCTTTATTTCATAGATACGTCTGTTTTCACATAGGTGGCCAGTTTAGATCACCCCTAAAATCAACGCCATCTGATCAGTATTTCCACTTTCCCTTTTTTGTCACAAATAACCTAGTGAATCTAACAAAAATTGTCGTTCGTGATCAGACTACACGGATGAGCCCGTTGATCCGGATATAAACTATTTTGCCATGCTATAAAAGATGTATTTATAAAGTAGCGAGTAAAATGGAACTTCCACGGAGGAACCCTTGTTTCAAAACCCAAGGATAGACTGTTACACAGATTTTCTCCTGAGAGTTATCTTCAAATGGTGTTTTTTCAGATAAAGAAATTGCATAATTCACTTCCTAAAATATTCTTTCAGTACATGTTTACGGGTCATTGAACGACAAAGTTACTTTCAGTATTGATTTTGTGCATACCCATATATGGTAATTTAGACAGCGACTGTTTTGTCAGTTACAAAAATAATTTCGACCATTATACACGTTATAGTTTATTTGGAGGCTTGTACGAAAAATTAAAGTCGAGACATAAAAAATAATGTATAATGAAATATACGCAATAATAATACGTTACAAGAAAAAAGAAAGTACACATATTGAATCCTTTACTCCACGGGATATGGATGTTAACAGTGTTAACAAAGACGGTTGATCTGGATCTACGCTGGCGCCCACGCGATAAAATCCGTATGCAGAATAAAAGGTGAAATAAACGAACGCTTAGCGAGCGATAAGGATGTTTATGAAGAAAGATATTCAGATATATGTTATAATTTTCGATTTCATACTAAATATAATAAACGTCAGCAATCAGTTGTTAAAACCGTCCGTCTTTGGATACAGGAGTTATATTCGTACTCAACTCTAAAGTTAAAGTAATGTACTTGGAGTTGCATAGTTACTTCAACTATTGGCATATCTAATAGTTTCAATATTTTTTTATGTTACAAAACATTTACAATATAGAGAATAACTTGTCTGAGCAAACACGATGTTACATGTGTAATTAGAATTTAAATTCGTCTGAATTAACATCTACTGCGGTATCATTGAATTTCGCCGGGATGCCGCGAATGACATTTTCGAGCAGACATAAATTCGCGAAGTTGTATTATTCTTTATACGCAAAGTTATATTATCCTTTTAAGGCGCACTATAATGTTGTAAAATTTGGCTGGAATTTCATTTCGTGCAATTGCCCTAGCGCGTCATAAGCGAAACTGATAACGCAGTAACACAACGCTTACGTGCGTTTCGGCGCTTTATATTATAATCAATAAATAATACTCGAGCTACGATTAGTTTTTTCCGTCAATGATACTCGGTTTGAAACCAGTGTTAATATGGTTAATTGGTTGTCCAGTCGACA